>DWDT01000611.1:0-19748 GCA_018245595.1 Microceris scylla
CTGCTTCGCAAAAATAACAAATATTACTAAAGAAGTATAATCTAATTATGTGCGACATAACAACAGTATGATGACAACATAATGGTGGTAAAAATTGTAACAATGTAAATGGTAAAGTAATAATACAACTAAACGATATTGTAAAACATTTAATAGGTGTATTAAAAACATGATTATTTCCCCGTTTTCTGTCTTCAAATTCTCGCTCGGCCGTCTCCGTGGGACGTGTTACTGAACCCCTTCAACACGTCAACGTGAAGAGCCGTAATGAGCGGACCCCGAGGTGTGTTTTATTGTAGATGCAACGTGATATATCACAGCGGCCTCGAATTTCAATAAGTCATTAATCTTTCACATTTTTCGACTATACACTGGACTCGTGAACTATGTAAATATAACATATGTATATAGACAAGAATGGGCTTATGTAATTAAAGTTTTGAAATTGATTGTATTTATACACAATCTTTTTTGCCAGTGTTCAGTAGTTTATAATTTAAACGATTAAAAAATGATTGACGTAAATTATGACGATAGTATGAGTTCAAGCACACTAATAGGGTAATAATAGCTAATGTTTTTCAACATCATGTAAATTTTGTAGTAAATTCTAGAACATTCCACACTATTCTCGCAAGTACACGAATAATACAATAAAAGGGAGCGAAACGAAATATGTAGAATGGTGTCGCAATCTATTATTGAGTCATATATGAGTATTGGTGGGAGGCTTTTAATAACAAATTATTACAAGTTGCCCCTGTATATGAGAGAGTACGTAAGTTATTTAACTTAGAGAGAGCCTAAATATGTCTAATTGTTGCATCTATAATATATCTTTGTCGTAAAAAAGTCCTGGCGGCTTGTAGTTTTCTTTTAAATGTCTATTCGTATAGTGCTTCAATGTTTATTTATTCCGAGCAGAAAACTACGTAGGATTTTATCGCGGTATAAACGAGCAATTAAAAACTTTTTGATCGTAGGCGGGCGGGCTGTTCGAACTTTGAAATCCTCATAGATGGAGCTATAATATAACTATGCTATAGTTATACATATTATGATATCTTACAATATATTTTCTACAAGAACGCTCAAGTGATCGCACATGTAACTATAATATATACATATCTCTGGGTTACGTCGTCAAAATATGTGAACAGATATAGCAAGACGATCTCAATATAGCAAGACATTATTACGCAGCAAATACTACAAAAATATTATAATATATGTATATTATAGCAACAAAACAACGTAATATCACGCTTGTATATCACCAAAGAGGTAGGCAGAAACCTATAATATACTCCAATATATAGTAGTATAGCATAGTAAGTATATTAATATAGCTCGGTCTATGACGATCTTTATAATGTTGCCGCTCACAAAAAAGACACCTGTAGTGTGAGAAGCCAGAACGCTTCATCTCTACAAGTTACATAGTGACTACCACAGATGATGTATCCGTTAGAAAGGACATGTAATTACTTAAACACATATCGTTTGACGTCAAACATTGTTGGTATTGGCGCTATAAAATAGCATTTGTGTGAGATAAATGTCATGTGTGTGTATAAATATGTAAATATCAACTTATAATAATCGACCCATTATAATTACTTCTCTCATATTGAGAGGGTTAAGGCCATAGTCCAAATATCAACTTATAAACACTTAATATTTTTTTGCGTATTTCAAAGTATGGGATATTAGGAATATGATCAAGTAGTTGGCATGCGGTAAATTGTTAATTGTGTTTAGGTTTTTTATTTTTGTGTAGAGGCATAGAGTGTAGAACAATTTTTTATTACATAAAATTAGTATAAGGGTTACTGCTTCATATGTGAATAAAATGTTAAAGTTTGTTATGTAATTCATTTGACCTAATGGTTTTCGGAATAAGAAATTACAAATGGCATATTTTTGGACGGGACCGCAGTTAATTGAAAAGCTAATATGATTCGTTACCTGTCATAATATGATTCGTAGGAATTGCTACGAGTAGATCGCAGACGGATTGTTATTACTTCGTGATTCATCAAAGTTACCTATAACCTCACATTAATTTGACAAAGTTAAGGGTAGGTCAAACATGTGCTATCATTAAGTAGGGTAATAATATCAAATTGTCAACATAATATAGCTAGTGTAGATATGTAAACACTATTTTAAGCCTTCAAATCTGTACATGTCAGATGAATTTAGATGACGCCCGGCACATGTGTAAGCACAGATATTGAGTACTCTGTGCTCTCAGCCTACTCTAAATGGTATCTGGAGTCATATAATAATAATAATAATAATGTTCTGTACAAACGCATAAAGTTTTAAACATAGATGTAATACCTACCCGCCACTTCTATTCAACATATGCACTGCGCACGTCAAGTTTGGTTCATTTTAGATCTTAGGCGTCGCACGTAAGGTCGATATTTGCGTGAGTGCTTTTTTCTTTAATATAATGTTCTTGCGTCTAATTGGAACGCCTTCGCGGCGTTGCGGCTCTTCGATTATGAGCCATAAACCAATTCCGGTAGCTGGATCATAACAGATATACTATTAACAGTATTAATCGTTCTGCTACATTTTGTGAACTTCGGTTATTAAAATATATTTTTATATACACAACTTGTTGCCCTTCTTAACTTAGTTTTTAACTTTAAAGTGGAGGAAATTTCTTTTTTGAGAATAGTTTGAGTTTTGCGGCAAGCCGTGCGAACTAGGTGTCAAAATAAAAATGAAATCATAAAGCATATCTTTTAATAAGCTACATTGTAGCTAAGGGAATTTATTATTGTCGGAAATAGCAAATTGGGGATTATGGAAATATTACCGCACTACTTGGCTTCAAATATTCGTCTAACAATGTTGGCTTGTTCATTCGTAAACCTTTCGTGATTTCTTCGCTCCTCGATGTGGTCGACGGAGCTCTTGAAAAAGGACCCTGGGAAAGTCTGAAACTAGTCAGGATCTTTCGTAAAGAACATGTGAGATAAGCCAGTAAATAATTTAAAGATTTTGATTTCTGACATATTTTCTGTGAAATACTGTAAATATTACCTACTTACAATTGAGACTGGATAGATTGATACTTTTACATACGTTAGATTTTATGAATTATGATACTTCATATTTTTTAAAACCAGGTACCGTTGACAACAAAAAAATTGACAACAAACAATGTGTATACAAGTAAGACGTATTTACATTTAGTAAAAATCTCCTTGAAGCGTGGTAGAATAAAGATTATTTTTTAAATCAATATATCACAGATTGTGTTAAACCTTCTTGCCTGTTGGTGTTGCCATAAAGGAATATTTATAAGGTCTTTCCGGCTATAATGTCTTCATCTTTAATTTAAGGTTATACACTTTTATTTGAATGCCACGTTATAAATTTTGAACTTTCGATTCAATTTGTTTATTTATTTTTTTAAATTTACGGGTACTGCAACTTATAAGTGACTTTTGATTTTCAATCATTAATCTTGCAAACTTATGCAATGCCGGATACAATTTTGATTTGGTGTTTATTTATCTAATTGCATGTCAATATCAGTAGATAATTTGTAGTCATAAAATATAAACTTTTACAGTTGGATACATTTTCGGGGTTATAATGTTAAGATATTGAGAGGATGAATTTTCAGATTTATTTTTGATTGGACACCCATTGAATTCTTTGCCTCTCTATTCCTGATATGTAATTAATATTAATTTAAGTGATACATCCAAATGTATACAACATTTAGATTTCATTCGTACTTACAGTAAGAATTAAAACAACGCCCAGAGATCAAAAAAATTTTTGGGCCCCAAATAAATCTATGATGAAATGTCAACATTTTCGAGAATGCGTTTTAGAAATGGTATTGAAAAAAACTTGACCCACTTAATTTCGTAAGATTAATTTGTAAGGTAAACGGGTAGATACTACGAAAATACTTCAACAATTGGTATTAAGCATTTGAATAAATGATTATTAAGGTCAAACTATGGCCTCAACCCTTCTCATTATAAGAAAGATTCATGTCCAAAAAAGTTTGATGATGATGATGCATAAATGCCCAGCATGAGGATTATGGGTATAACCTCTTCTGAGGCGGTCTATGTCCAGCAAGTCGACTGAGTCTGGCTGATGATGATGACGATGATGATGGTGGCGGTAGTGATAGTAGTGATACAAGCACTCTCCACAACACATCCCTACCAAATACAGACCGAGATGTCAGTTTTCCCGCGCATTTCAAACTTACCATAAAGCATTCGACACATGCTCGACGTCGAGATAGAAACAAAACGGGTACGTAGACAGGAATGCGGACAATCACTCGTTCTAGAAGTAAGATATTAATAAACAACAATCAGAGACGTTCGACCATATGGGCGCAAACCTGTTCCATACGGTTATAGATAGTACCGCGGAGCGAATCACACGGGTTCATTTGTATTGCCGTCTCAAAGCTCTAGACTCATTGCTCTAAAGACTCATTGCTCTAAAGACTCATTGCTCTAAAGACTCATTGCTCTAGAGACTCATTGCTCTAAAGACATTGCTCTAAAGATTAATTGCTCTAAAGACTAAATGCTTTAAACACTCGTTGCTTTAAAACGCTGTCACAATCCCGCCATGTTTCTTTTACGCGATGTATGTTCTATTCAATGCTCTCATTGCGTTTGATAATTCGACAATTTCTCCTTATTAAATCAATTAGTAACCAATATAATTGCATTATTGATAATAAAATCGTCATTAAAAGTGTGAAGTATATACAGTGTAATAGTTTAGACTCTGTATAATACTTATTGACAATAATATTATTTATTTAAAAAGGAATAATTAAATATGAAAAATACGTGCAATGCAGTAGTTTATGCTTAATATTGTAGTGTTTTAACTTTATTTTTGTTATAAAATGCAATAACCATTTAAGGTTTACAATAAACGTGTACTGAGAGAGTATTATTATTTTATTTGTATTTGAGACGTAGTATTTTTTAGGTAGAATAAAATCACGTAGTGTGGCTGACGTTAAAGAGGGCGCCGGCGCCAAGCCAGCGCCCGCATACTAAAGTTCAGTGTTGCCGTTCCCATGGTATTAGATACAACACATCCTTATAATAATATCACAAAATGCATTATTTATCACGGATTTACGGTTATACATTTAAATATTTTAATTACATATTTAATTTGTTTATTGTTTTATATTCTTGTGATTACGGAGCAGAAGGTGACCTCTCTTGATTCACTCGATGTAATTTTAAGTAAAATATTAGACATTTAATGTACTCTATGGAATGTTTGAAACAAATGAAGCATTTTGTACTAATGTGTGGGCTTTATAATTTCTTAATGATAATGTTTAGTACTACATAATTATTATCAACGTTAACAAACAGTGCTACTTTCTTCATTGTAAAATAATTAATGAACCAGTTTTAAAGGTTTTGTATGTTCAACATTGACATTTTTTTATTGACTCATATATTTACAAATATGTATTTATAAGTTACCAATTACCGACATATACATTGTGCATAGTTAATATCACTAATTTCTTTTTATTCTGTTAAAAAGAAATTAGTAGGTGTTAAAACAACCATGAACAAATATCTAACAGATACCGGTAAGATTTTATCTTTATGTTTGTTTGAAAATATTTGTAACCAGTTTTACTAAAAACACGAATTCAACGGAAAAACCTGAAGGTATAATTTACAACATAATATCAATTTCCTACGCTGGTAGCCATAAACAGACATGTCGGTGAATAAAATACAGTAATACGAGCCTTATAGAAACAAACTATTTCCCGTCAAATCCTTGTTGCTAGTTGAAAATTATTTGTTATAAAAACAAATCCGAACTCTATGTCTACTCCTATAATATTATCTATGGCTGTATTGGCGCGCTTTGTATGCAAGACCATAGAGTAGTGCCCAATATGGTCGCTAGTGGTGTTTAATTGTTGTCTATTGCCTGATACTGGCTCATTAGCGGCGTAGGTATTCATTGTGGACGTGCAGCGGATAACGTATGGCCATGGCGGATGTATTTACGCATTTTGTTATTGGGTTTTGAATATAATATACACATCGACCGATGAATTACATATTCATTGTTTAAAAAAATTTCATATTTGGTATAAAATACATCTTATTAGGTAAATACATTGTAGAGTTTTTAAACAATATAAAACTTTAATCAACTGGCTAAAATCATTTATTTATCGTTACAATAAAATTTATCAACTTAATTAGTAAAATCAAGTCTGTGGTAGGCATTTTTAAATGATACAGATGTCAATATGTGTATAAGAAATTTCAAAGTAAACAAGTAATATGCAAATGCATATTTCTGTCTAAATAATTTCTTATATGATTTTGTGTAACGTATTTACTGTTAGTTTTTCTTTATTGGCAATGTTGTGTCGTAGATTGTATGGCCGCACCGCATTGTTAGTACACTGGTCGCGTCGCGGTCTATAACGAGCGCCGGCGCCGTTTGTTCGACTGTCCGCTCGTCTTTTTGTTCGTCAACCAAACAGCTTCCGTCGCCCTGGCCACAGATAAAATAGCAACACACACCGCACTCGTTAGAAAACGATCTATTTTCGAAACAGGTGTACGCTAAAACATACCTTAATGTCATGGATTTAAACACGAATTTACGATACAAATGACTCGCCATGACCGTGGAAAAAAGCGCGTCTTACTGTTCTCTATATGACTTAAGTAGGAGTGTGCTTTATTTAAAAATGGAATCTAACTGGTTGTAATTAAGGTTGAATTTACAATGCGTAGAGTATGAAAGTTAGATTATATCGATCGTTAAAAACACACCATGGGAATGGGAACTTATTAAAAATTACAATTAAGCATCTACTACTACTGTTTGTTAGTTTGAAAATTCTTTGACGTTATTTATCGGCATTCCATTGTATTTATTGTGTGTTAAATTTTTTGATTGAAGAGAATCTTCTATTACCTTAAAATTTAATATCATAGTTCAAGAGACTGAATTATTTTTTTTCCTCTTGCAGATCGCATGTTGGAGAGAGATGCAGGTTTCGTTTCGGGTGGAGAAGATGATGACTCTTGTTCCGGGCCCGCCCACTCCGACGACTCTGGAGTGCGATTAGTTGAACCAGATAGGAAAAGAGAAAGAACGCCTTCAAGACTACAGCCTCCAAAGAAACGCATCCGTCTAGACTCACGGGAGGATTTGGCGAGTCCAGAGAGCGACTCCAATCCGTTCAGGCCATGGTCTTTTACCGAGGAGCCACAAAATGAGCCTCTGTCCTTAGTCAAGAAGAATTCCGAAACCAGTATGCTGAGGCAGCGAAGAAGGCCGTTAGAACCCCCGCCGCCGCCTCCATCCGTGTCAGAGCCAAGACCCGGTCCACCGAGGGTACCACCTCACCCTGGTGTCGTAGAACCTTTTATAGAGAAATCGAAGCCGCGTGAGCAGAGAAATTACAAGAACATGACGAGGGAGCGACGGATAGAAGCGAACGCAAGAGAGCGGACGCGGGTCCATACAATCAGCGCTGCCTTCGACACCCTCAGACGAGCGGTGCCCGCGTACAGCCATAACCAGAAACTATCAAAGTTATCAGTCCTCCGGATAGCGTGCGCGTACATTGCTGCATTATCAGCTGCCATCGAACCCGACAGCGATCTGCCCTCCGCAGTGGAAACCGTCACGCAAACAATACACACGGAGGGCAAACTCAGAAAAAAGAAAGACGACCCATGAATACAATTCGAGTCCACGGGACTTTAAATACGATGGTTACAATAATACCGTCCTTCGAGGCCTACTGTCCACTGTGGTAGTACAAAAACGACAATAATAATGAATAGCGATAGGGATTGCAATTTATTTATTAAAATTCAGTAGTTTTAGCGTCGTTTTTGCTATAGAATAAGCTTTACGAATCTCGACAAATGACTGATAGTAAATAGTGGCCTATCAGTACAAATAATGTTATTCTCGTAATGTTATATTGTCAAACATTTTAAATTTGACGTCGATTTGAAATTGGAACTCGATTCACAGATCACTTATAATTTCAAACTTTTTGAAGAAGGATGTTAAAGATAATAATTTTTTGTTTGCCGCTTACATTTAGTCATATTTTAAGCGTTAATGTCAAAATGTCATAACAAAATAATATCATTTATTTTGTCAAATGAAAGTTTTGTTGTTTAAAACTGGGTGTGTTCTAAAAATGTTTTGAGAAAATAAAATTACGAGGATAACCCCCAAAGAATATGTTCCTGAATCCGTGTATTTTCAGATCTCTTGTTATAAAAAGACAGCTTGGCATTCGAATAGGTTCCATGTTCCGACCACCACCCGATATGTTAACCATTCCCACATAGTGTTGTAAGGAGATAAATGTAAAACCGTGTATATGTTTGTACTTTTGGCTTTAATACGTACTATTTATTACAAATCGAGTCAGTAATTTTAAGACAGAATGTATGTATTTTATATGGTTAGGTTAAGTTTGTAAATTGTAATTTTAAGGCGTGTATAGAAAGCGGTTACAGAACACACAATATAAACGTTGGTACATTGTTTTTATATATAAAAAAAATTCGTTTAAAGTCTGCGCCAGACCGGTGTTTGCACGTTTGGCGCGAAAGGTATAATGATATCTATGGATTGCCTATTGTGTTCCTTTTGTCTTTGCATACATTTCTTTTGGATACACCTTTGAAATCTAAGCTGATATAAAATGTTCACCGGGCTTTTTAGTAAAACAAGTCAAGAGATGTATTTTAAATCCGTTGAAGCATTTATGAGAAAATGATAAATACATATTATTGTAATAAAATATAAAAATGTGAATCCTATATACAAATTCCATATTTTGTGGCAATAATGTAATACTTAAAAATGATTTATTATTTAAATAGTAAAACATGTATTACCCCAAGTTTTTATTTGCGATTAAGATACAGACTTTTTCTAAAAAATAGTTGTTACTAAAACTATATTGACATCGTAACTCATGCCTTGAACACGTATTGTGATTTGTGATATAATTATTGTAAATATATTATACATATACCTACATATAGGCATAAAACGGCATCATGGTTGGTGTAAAACAATATAATTATTATAAAAGACTCAATTTACCTACGATTAATTCAAAATAAAGAAATGTGGTTGATTTTGCTCATAGAAATAATATTTTTGAAATCCACATAATAATGAACATATAATGTGATATGTCATAATGACCCATAGAAAAATTATTTTCACTTTATTCAATCATTGAATCAATTCATTAACAGACAAAAACACATTTTGATGCATTTTTTTTCCAATATATTATTTACTAGGGGCAAAATCAATCTAAACCGTGTATACGTACTCACAATGTTTGATGCAAATTAAAAAAAATAAATGAAAGAGTTATACCAATACTTTCTTGTTTCATTTTCATCTCTTCTATAAATCATATATTTTGACACATATTCATATTAAATACAATAGTAATTGTACATATTTCAAAATTGTGACAAAAAAAATAAAAGAAGCCTGGCTGAATATAAGGTGTTTAAGCATAATTTCTTTTTCTTATAAAAACAAAACTCATATTCGTATTGCTCGCAAATTGTTTTTAGTACATAAGAGTACATTTGAACCAGGTGTCGTCAGATAGGTATGTACATACATAAAGATAAGTCCTTTAATTATCACATGCTAAATAATTTTCGGAGACATCTGTATTTACATAGCATTAATTCAGTTTGCCAACATACTGTACACATTGAGTTTTTTTAGTAGTGAGCAAATTCCCACTAAACCTTAGGACAAATATGTAAAACGACGCTTAGCAAAAGTATTATAGCAACTTCGCTCTCCTATTGCACATACTTAAGGGAAACCAGTCTAATTTCGTTTAAACATGTTTTAACCAAATCTCTGCGTACTATTGAATTAGGTTTAATCCACACTGCACCAGTCTAGAGTTAGAATATAAAAAATATCTTGGTAATCTGTCGCTGGATCTGGGCATAATTTAATAAACACAGAAAGACAATAATTGTTGAACATATAAATTAAATTGAAATGGAAAAATCGTTAGGTCAGTGAAAGTCCTCAATCTGTGACAATCCTTAGAAAAGTGGGCGTGATAGTAAATTAAATTTTGGTAATTGCAAAATCAATTTCAATACATACTTTTAATTTTAATAACGCGGACAATTTTCCTTTAGCAACAGCAACGTAGTACAATTTACAAATTTTTTTTTTACATAATTATACCTACTATTTACAATTTAATATATAATATTATTAATATATACAATTTTGTTGGTTCACTTAGTCATTTTAGCATACACATTTAAAAGTTGCTAATGTTCTAAATAACAATAAAAAAAATACGAATTTTATTTTTATACTGATTTCAAAAATTTTGTTATTATAAGTATTTAGGATATTTTTCGTTGCAAGTTGAAGTTAACATATCAAGTTAAAATTAATGTTCAATAGATGTCAATTCTTCATACCTTAACCCTATAATTTTAAAGTAAGTTATACACAATATTGTTTCTAAAATATATCACGTCTTGTGACTTCACGCTTCCAATGCCGCAATAAATACTGCGGTGTAAAAGAAACGTTACTTGTTAGTTCTAAAATCAACTAAAGTCGCGTGTACTGAGAACAAGGAGTGCTGTTACCGGCGACCGGAAGGCAGACATTGTCGGTCTAACATTTGTCTAAATAGGAAGCAACTGGGCATCTGTTCATTTACAATAACGCCCCACAGCTGCAGATCCTGATAACGCGTGCCCCCGTGTCAATAATCATGGAACCCTTATCTAGATATGATGGGGGAGGTCTTGCGGATGTGTGTTATCTTTTATGCGGTGTCGCAAAAAATCATTGAAGTCAAAAGACTTAAAAAAATCAGGCGTTCCAGTAATATATAGCTGTAACAGTAAAAATTACCTCTATAAAAATAGGAAGATTTTGTAAGGCTTTAAAAAAAAAGTGCCTGCGCAGCTTAGTGCCTATTAAAAATTCAAATAGTTTGTTTGATTGTAAAAAATTCAAAAATACCTATATGTAAATGATCTAATTGATATGGACAGTCGTGCCTACACATGGCTTGAATAGTTATGATCTGGCTCATACGAAATGACGCGAAAATAATAAGTATAATTTATTAATTTTTTAAATTCTTTTAAATTCAGAGTAATTCAATTGAGCCTTATTCAATTTGGTCACTGAAATTGTAACAAAAATGTATATAGGATGTTTATAGAATGTCTATCTTCTAGATGTAATTTTGAGAATTAAGGGATGTTATGTTAAATAATGATATACTTACTGACATACGTAATACTTACATAAAATACTCACATACGTAATAAATCAAATTTCAAGTGCGTTATTACGATGCTCAGCAATCTAATATCCAAATATCAATATTAAAGTAACAATATGGCGCCATTTGTTCAGTCAGATTAAAAAGTATCCGTGAAAATTTGTTGCAAGCCCCCATTGGCAATCAGTGTCGTTGACATTTGTTCTGCACCTTTGTGTAAACATATGACCCCTTGCTGTGGTGTCAATACGATGACAGCTGTGTCACAATTTATATAACAAATGTGTCCAATCAACCCCAGCCTGATTTACGAAGGGTAACATGTTCTAATAGCTTTTACCCATTGAATTATTATGTACCGAGGTAAAAGTAATTTTTACCCGCACTACCTACTACGACTATATATTTATATTTCGTATAGTATACCAATTGAAATTACCTAAGCAAAGTGGCTGGCAGTGGTTGTACGTGAAGAGCTGAAGATTGAGCTCAGTGGCGTGCTATTGGAGAGGCCTATGTCCAGCTGTGGACGGGAGTAGGCTGATAATGATGATAGTACTAATTGGTGAAATTTGAACAAGTATTAATTTTAAATGTGATATGGTACAGCGTCATCTACTTGATAAATTGTAAACTATAGAATGTGCAAAAATACTACGTATGCTACTCTACAATAGATGGCAGGGTATTGAATACTATATCCTTCTATTATTATCATCATCAGCCTATCTCAGTCCACTGCTGGACATAGGCTTCCCCGAAAAGGGGGTTTATGCCTATAATCTCCACGCTGGGCATGCGGGTTGGAGATCGTTGGGTCCTTCTATTATCATGACATGGCAAATTACGCCCTCTATCGGAGATATACGCAATTATTTGAGCCTAACCAAACTTTGTTCAATAGATGGCGCTAGAATTCATTTAAAACATTTCAAAAAACAGCGGGAAAATTACATATCAAATGTTTAGCATATGCTTTATTGGATATTTCAAAAGCAAATTACAAGTGAAAGAATTAAGCAGTCCATTTCATGCATCTTGTATCTAGGTGAGTTCCTAAGCATTTCACGCTGCAGTAACGTGCCCCACACGGTATGCAAGTGTAGTTTGATAGGAAACCACATACTGCACAAAAGTGACGATCTGGGAATCTGCAAAGTATGTACAAATACTATTATGATAACTGATCAGTTAATATTTAAGTTTAACATAATATATTTGACGAAAAGCTTGTAAGGGTCTCCATTCAGTTATTTGTATTCAAAAGTAGCTCTATGTACCTAACATTCAACACATAAATAATTGTTATTACCATAATTTTGGTAAATATTGTAATATATTGGTTATGTTTTTTCGCTTGTTTCAAGAATAACGAAACTAAATTGTTTACAATAATGTAAAAGATTATAATAAAATTGAAGACTCGCCTAGATGGGGGCACTTGGGCTGACAAGTAGTTTGGAGGGTCTGGTCTAAAACTAGCATCCTCTTCGACCAGCTGAGCAAACGTTTTTCTAAACCTCATTTTATAATACTCAGCACTTTTCGCTTTTTTCTTTCTTGTAGGCTTTTCATTTGAATCGGCAAATTTGGGTACTTTTTTCGACATGACCAAATCTGCATGAGGGTCTTCATGAAAGTTGTCTTGTTCCAGAGCCTCAATGGCCTTCCTGGCCCTCCGTTTTCTTGCTGCATCGTCTAGGATTCTTCGTTTTTCTATTTCTTTAACTCTACCTGATTCTCTTGATGTCATTTTGAATATGTTTTTTGTTATCTGTAATATTATATGTATATGTATAGTTTAATTTATTAAGGTTGACTTTTAAAAACACTGATTTAATACTCCATACAATAATGAGATACTTTCTTTATTTTTTATAGGTACATAAAAAAAATATGGAATATAAAATACAATAATAACATATATGTATATATATATTGTACCACCTAATAATTCATTGTTGGGATATAACCAGTTCTGACTGGTGAAAACATTGAAGGTTTTGGGGATTGATTTGGGATGTGATGTTATGTTTTTTCACATGATACAAAATAAAAGAAAAAGAAGTAGTAAATATGGTTTGTCCAATTCTACATACCTTATTACAACTATGATATTATCTATAATCCTTTCTCATGGATAGGAATGCTCAGCTGATCCATCAAGTCATCAACACGAGCCTGCAGAGTTTCCACTATATCTGAAGATATAAACACATGGGTTTCGTCGAGGTCTTGTAGTATAAACTTTTGGCCAAGCGCATGAGTCTCATCCAGGTGAAGGAGGAACTGTTTCATTGCAGGATCACTGGAAGAGAAACACAGCAATTATGTCTAAGAAACGTGGTCTCAGCGCCGATGAGAAGAGAACCAGAATTTTGGAGATATTTCATCAGAGCAAAGATTTCTTTCAATTAAAGGTATATCTCTTATTTTCTAAGACATTTCTATGTCTTCATTAAAGTTTAATCTATACTGCTTAGAATTATGTTTGTATTACTTTTACTGGTCTGTGTACTGTATACTTGCATTATTTATTATGTTTATAAGTATTGTTGGCTCCCAAAAAATTAATATTTTTTATGTAAAATCTCTAATCGCACAGCTATTCATACACCTCTCAATGGAGCTGGAATTCATGGAAGCATATTCAAGAGCTTCAATGAGTGTTTAAATTTTAACACGAATTTGTGCAAATTATTTTTTTGTACCATTCATATTAAACCAGTTTAATATGTTATTTTAAGCTGTTCTAATATGGGTAAAAAAACAGTAAAATGGGTAGAAAAATATATGTATATTGATTTGAAAGTACTTGAATGCATCAATGTTTTTCTTACACTCGATTTATCGCAAAAAGTGTAGTATGGTAAAAAAAAATACAGGAATTAGAGAAAATAGCACCAAAGGAAAAAGGTATCACAATGCAGTCAGTTAAGGAAGTCCTTCAGAGCTTGGTTGACGACCACCTTGTTGACACTGAGAAGATTGGTACCTCGGTATACTTCTGGTCATTTCCTAGGTATTTATAATTTTGTGTATCTTGTTGCTTTTATGGACTATAATAATAATAACAAGGCATGCTAGTCGAGATTGGGTGGCTGCAATAGTGATTGTTGTTTGAGAGGTCCTGGTTTCAAGCCCCAGGTCAGGTATTATTACTTTTACTACAATTGATACTTCTTTCTAATCTGAAATTCCTAATAGTGGCTCAAGTCTGGATTTGTGCCTGGTGTATGGTAATCAACTTACAACCTAATTAATTGTGGCACATAAATGTAACAGGTTAGACATGAAAGTTTAATACACTCCTAGGTCTAACTTTTTCTGGTTTACAAGTGTAATGTTACATTTTCATGATATACATATATATGTAGGCTACATTTAAGTTGTGGTTATTGTAAACAGATGATTTAGTTCTCAAATTAGTCTAAAGTTCATAATTTGCCACCTTCGTACCTTCTTACTAAGCAATTTCTTGGAAATAGCTATAGTTGCTGCTCTTTAACAGACAAGAGCTGAACCATTGCTACCATTTATATTATAGGAATGTAACCGGTTTTATATTAATAAGACTCTATTTAAAAAATAGAACATTTCTTAACTTTATCTTATTAATTCAGCAAAGCTAAAAATGTCAAGAAAAGGAAATTGATGGACCTGCAAAATGAGTTGAATGATACATCAAAGAAGTTGAAAATTACAGAACAATCAATAATTTCTGAATCAGTAAGTTCATTGTGGAATATAAATAACATTATATGCCAAGATCTCATATCTATTTGCTTAATTAATTAATTTATTTTATTTTTATTTTATTTCAAAATTGACAGCTCTTAATTTTTATATGTTACAGAAGAGTATTATAATTTAATCTTAAAGCCAATAACAGATATACATTTTATAGTTTATTTTAAATTTATATTACTGTCACTAAGTTATTTCTGTGCTTGAGTAGTCTTGTGTGTGTGCGTCTACATCTAATTCAGTGTATGTATGTGTGTGTGTGTGCAAAAATTTAAAATCTTTCATCTTTTATCTAAGGTTTATTATCACAGCTAATGTTTAAATCTTGTTGTTTAAACAGATTGGTAGAGAGGACAGTGAGGAAAGAAAAACATTACTGGTAACACTCAATGAAATAGTAAAAAAAGAGTCTGAAATGAGAAAAGAGTTACAAAAATACAGAGACTCCGACCCTGATTATATAGCACAGTTAAAGACTGAAATAGGGGTATGGTCAACAGTTACTTAACGAGCTCTGAATAATATGTAATCACACTATTTTGTTCCTAATTGTTATCTATACAAATGCAGACTCTATAGCCTTCTATATCTATATCTAGCCTTCTATAGCATTTCTGTAGCCATTTTGGAACTGTTTGTCTATGAACATAATATAACATTAGTAATAATATCATGGTTGCAAGCTCATTGCTTATCATAAGAAAATTATAGCTATTGGAGTGAGCCATCACAGATGCAAAAGCAAGAAGTCATTTTAAATTAACCGTCTTGTTATTTTCAAGATTGAAATATCACATTTCAGGATTTGAAGTCTGCTATAAATAGATGGACTGAGAACATTTACATCTTGAAGTGGTACATAAAGAACACTTTCCAAATGGAAAATGATGTTATTAACGAGAATTTTAATATTGCTCCTGACATGGATTATATTGAGGAATAACATAGCGCAAATTATTGTTGTTTTCATTTTTGATTTTAATAAAATAATTTAAATTGTTTGCTATTCGTGTGTCTGGCATAATATATATTCTTTTAATAACTCTGACTTGTAGCATATTGTTTAATATATACTATGTACAATATTACTATTATAGTTCTTAATCATAGTTCATATCTATTATATCTATTATATAAAAATGAATGTTTGTCTGTATGAACTCAAAAACCACTGTATCGATTATTATGAAAATTGGTATATACTATATGTATTTGTATGTTGGCGTAGCAACGCCCGCCGGGTACAGCTAGTAATGCGTATATAAGGACAATGGTTGTCAAATAACAATGACTTTCAGCGTGCGTGGTGCAAAATTTATTCGTAAGGGTCACTCATATTTACCATTCAACAAGTACTCCTTTCTTAACATTCACCATGATTCATTATTGTGATCAAAACTTTTGTACGATGACGATGACGTTGCGAGACGAATATTTTCTTCAATTCTACAATACAACCAATAAACACAATATGAAATTGCACTTCTTATATTTATTCTGAATTGACATTGACAGATGTGACAAAGCGACATTAAGCTTAATTTTATTTAAAAGCATTCAGCTTTTAAACTACTTAGATTCCGTTATTTTGGGTCTAAAAAACCTTTAATTTTTTACTTTAAGCACATTTTATTTTATAATATTTCATTACTATATGACAACGAATATGACGCTAATATAAGAACTAGTGATCGTTTTTGCATCTAAATGTTTGTTAAAAGATAAATATAAAAATATATGAAGAAATATGCATTTGTTTTATATGTGTTTTATTATGTCAAATAATTGCTTCTGTGCGAAAATATTAGAAAACAAATTATTAATCAGCAGTCTATTTCAAAATTCTCATTATTAGTCATACTCAGAATCATAGCAGAGTTGTACTAAGTCCGTAAAATTAGTTTATGACTATGATGTTGTTTTCAAGGTTAAGCTAAAATATTTTTCCGTATATGGGTTTGCTTATAAATTGGTACTCTAGGATATAACGGAGGTAGACTATGGTCAGTAATGCTGCAAATGTTAAAAAATATTCAGTGTTCCACAATGTTTTTCTTTTCAATCTTATAATAGATAGTTTGTATTTATCCGTTCGGACTTCGTATTAGTCGTGATATCTCCCATTCTAAACACCAATATAATGTCACGGCATCCGACATTACATTTGAAACTCATTTACATTCGTAATAATTTTTTTTTAGAATAAAAAATTAAGTATGTATTGGTGAATACTGCAAGGTAATATAAAAATATATGGTAGTGTTAAGTCGAATAACATATAAACGCAGTGTAAATCTACAATAGAAATGGAAAAGTATTTAGGCTTTGGGCATGAACAAAACTATAAATAACACTACGCTTCACAAAGGGTAAACGACCCTCATAATTTGCGTGGACCCGGATACAAAAAGACCGGACACAAAAAAGACCCGGTGGCAAAAAGCAAAAAACCGTCTCGTAATACCCGTATTTAAGGTTTATGTCGTTTGCGTCGCCGGCCGGTTGCACTCTCTCCATATTTATGCGACAGTAATGTGGAAAAACAAACTGATTCCTATTTACTGCGAAGCATTACTGAGCAGATTTAATTTAGTAAACCAGCTGTTTTACGAAGTAAATATAATTTTTAGAATTGCATAAATCTCCCGAGTAAAATGCCATAAGATACCTTTCAAAAAGACCGATTCGGAAAGCAGAGCAGATTTTTAGAGCATTTAAAATAGGACTTTATGACATTTCACTAAAGTCTATTTTTACATTTCATATGTTTCATCGCAAGAGGATTTTTGAGCGCCGTTACAAAACAATTGAATTATTATAAAAATTGACTTGAAATGAGCCAAAATTATATTTTCAAAACTATCAAAATCTATTCGGTTCTCCGAGCCGGTTTATTAGAAAATAGCCTTAGAAAATGTACTGGAAGTAGCTGTAAATATTCCAGCCATATAAATGTCAGTTAGAAGTTTTATTTTACTGACTGCATATGTAGCCGAGAACATTATTATGACACTGAAGAAGTTATTATTATAACACTGAAGAAGAAGTTACTACACGTTAAGCTATACTGAGGTAAGAAGCATTTAGCTTTTAATGTCACACATAAGCAGCATTGCTAAGTTGCGCTATGCTAAGCTAAGAAGCATAATATAGTATCTATTATGATATCTCAAAAGATAGCTGATTCTCCAGGCCCTATATGGTTCCTGTTCTCTGTATACCTACTGATTTAATCAAAGCTTTCAGGCCTCTTTCCAATAAATATCGATAATTTTACCCCGTTAGTTTTTTCTTGTTACAAGAAAGAAAATTATTAGAAAGTTACCTACCCTGATCCAATAAAAAATTTGGAACGATGGATTATTTTGTCGAAATTATTTACCTTTTTGTATTTAAAAAAAATTTCAAATAGCATTAAAAAGGAATGGCTTCAGTATTAAATCCTATGATATTTAAATTGTTACTGCACCGTTTTACTTTTTATAATTTACATTAACCCTCTGTTCTATTATAGAATCCCTTATGAGATAAAAAAGTTTAATAGACTATTTCTTAGTAGACTGTACGCAGTATTTCGATTAGAGTTTGGTTTTGATAAAAATAAAAATTGCCACGTGTCTCTGCAAGTGCCCGTGCCCGTGCCCGTTCCCCAAGCCCGTGCCCGTGTCGGTACCTGTATCTGCGTGTTTCCCGTATGATTACTATTCCCTTGCAAGTGATAATATTTGTGTATAGTGTGGTTCGATATGTTCACATTATCGATAATATTGTATTGGTTATTGTACAACGCAGTAGCTTTTAGCTTTTAAAATATCAGCGGGGAGGAATTGTTATTTTATACCTGACATAATGGTGTTGAAGTGAGCTAACGTGGCCAGGCTTCTATATAAATAAAATATAATATAAAAACATCAAAATGATTGACACATTACGTCAAAGAGTATGAACAGAATGATCAATGTAGAAAATGCTTATAGATCTCTATTTATGAGGGATTAAAGTGTTCAGACTTGTGTACAAAATACTCACAAATTCAACAAAAATTATGTAATGACTATATTATGCTCCATTTTTTTTTAATTTGGCTAACTTTAAGCCCTTCTAATACTGCGATATCCATCTTTGTAAGATATTGTCTGCAGTTAGGAAAGTCCTGCAATATTGGGGCTGTTTGGTTACCACGTCTATCTGCCGAGCGGGTGTCAAGTGACCTAGCTACGCGCCTGGAGTAGCCAATATTTATTTGTCGCTAAAGTCAATACTGATGTGAACTATGTGGCGTGGGCACAATAAATTTTAAAGAAACTTTCTTTATCGACACATTAGAAAATATTATCTGTAGATTGTACCTTATCTATGTGATGCTTTATGACTGCTCCGATATTTAGATATTTATTTGACATATTTATTTGTGATATAAAATTAATTAATTGTCTATGGCCAAATGTAGTAGGTATTATGTAAACCCTTTATTTTATGGTGGGACAGATAAAATATCTGGTGAAACGAAGAAGCATACTCATCTTCCCTTTCGGGTAATTACAGGCGTGATGTTATGTTACTTATACGTTTATTATTACGTATGATATATAAAAATAAATATAGGTTTTATTTTATTTAACCTTTCCTGTTTTTCTTTCTA
>DWDT01000612.1:0-19747 GCA_018245595.1 Microceris scylla
AAAAAAAAATTGAATTAACATATAATGAACATTTAAATGATAAATATCAATTAAACAATTGTTTTTCTCTGCTTTCACATTGTTATTTTTAATTCTCGATTGCATGTGAAAAATTATAGCAGCATAAAATAGGTACAACATCACTCGAATTATATTGAGTGTACACAGTTTGACCAGTTCATTGCGCTCTAGTGGACTCCAGTGTACATGTTAAAGGGTTAATAAATTAGAATTTTAAAATGAGTTAAATTTAAAATGAATTTAAACAGGCTGTTAATGATTTGTAGCTTGCTTTGACACACCTATGTAGTATGTATTTTACATCATCGTCAATTTTTTCTTACAACTAACCACATACTAATATTAAGCCTTTGTGACCATGACATAAGTAATTTTGTTAAAGTATGTATGAGATGTAATGTATATCAAATACACACCCTAATCTGGTTTAGCAATGTTTGCACTTAAGACTGACTAGATTCCAACCAATAATAATCCATCAATATCAATAGAATTATTACTATCAGTACCTAATTTTTATTTTGTATAATTGCAGCCTAAAAATGCAGCACACCGAGAGGAAATGAAAAAAGGGATTACAGAGGGAATCAACTTGCCCAGCATGGGAAAAATTATACTTTCCAAAGAGTTAGTGGATGAGGCCATCATAATTTCAGGTAAATATCTTACTTGGTGAACACAGTGTTTTAATTGAGTATTTCATTTTTGTATGCTATGTTGTATATAAGACATTAGGCTGCCAAGTTGCTGGGGGTTCTTAGAACACCCTTTCTTACCTGTCGTGACTGTGGCCACAATTAATGTCATTGAGGGGTATATGTTCATGATCACATGATCTCACTAGAGTTTTTTGTAGATGATTGCAATGTTAATGATAATGTTAGATTTATATCACTTTTTTGATTTTGTCTAAAACAACCTTATTACATAGACACTTCTCTCAGTTGAAGAACAAAAAGTATTCATTAGTGGTTTATTTATATACTAATGTGATTTACTTGCTTATGTCTAGATATGTTCAATGCAAATGAGCTGGCATGTTTGGAACTGCTGCATACGGCGCAGAGGCAAGCCGCACGCCGCGCGGGCCCCGCTCGCGGCTTGCTCGCCGTCATTCTGTACTACGACGGCCGACGGGCTGTAGTGCATGCTCTAAGGGACTTGGTCATGGCACAGGATGGGGTATCCTGGTGTGTATGAGGAAATTGGTTTCTGAAAATATTGCATATTCATTTCTTTATGCTATAGTAAATGTAAGATCCTGGTATATCATTGTTTAAAAATTTATTGTTGGTTGTTCAGGTCGATTAACGCACGTGAGGAGATAGTGGCGTACGTGTCACGCTACGTGCAGCAGCTGGTGTCGGACGGGCTGCTGGGCGGTGCGCTGGACGCCCTGCGGCGCTGCTCGCTGGACACCGAGCTGGAGCTGCTACGGCGCAACCGTGCGCTGCCGCCGCGAGCGCACCACGCCCGCCTCGTAACCGCTATGACTAGCACCAGGTGTGATAAGCATTGTGTTCTGCATGGGCTATCAAAGCACAACTTAAGAGTACCTTTCTATACTATTAATTATTTGTTAATATTACAGAAAACTACTAGCAGGAGTGGTATTCGCCGCGTCAGCTCAACGCGGACTGGAGCGAGACATTCTGTTGCGACTTTTGAATGAGGTATGTATGTAATTTATCTTACCTTAATTGTAATGTATGAGTAAGTTTCTTTTAATGTCACCTATGTAAGTGTTATTTCTTTCATACCTCCTTAATCTTGGATGCAGTGATTGCTTTCTTGTGACATTACTAAACACTTGACATTACTAAACACTTGAAATTGTAATTTAACATAAATTCTAATTTGTGATTCTGACCTGCCTGAGTTTGGGTTGTAGTTTAATTCTCATCCAAGATTATGAGTACTGAGTACTAGTATTAGTTTTGTGTCTGGTGGTAAAATTATTTACAAAGTATATATTTAGAAATTTGTATAATTATGTGGTCTATCAGCAGTCTGGTCATTTAGGACAGTGTCTGTTTAGTTTGTGAATGTAAAGTTGTGCTAAAATAATAAAATCATTATATTTGCTTGAATACATTTCATATTATCTAATTATCCTGTCATAACTAAAATGTGATCTTTTTTACAGCAAATGACATCCCCATCAAGAGGCCCCACTGGTGCGTTAGATGACATATCATTGGCATTGCAAATGGCTCTCTTATATGCCTTGGACCTGTCAGTGTTGCACAGGTATGTCATAAATTAAATAGAAATATAGGCACACATATTCATATACTAGCATGTATATTTATCCCACCTCCTGTCTCCCATAATGCTATAAATAAATATATGTTTGAGATATTTTTACAGTTGCTATGATACTCTTTGAGCAAGTACCTAGACATGTAATTATGATGGCATTTTTTTATATGGTAATCAACTGACTTCTGTACTCTGTACACTTATCTCTGAAACTATAATCCTTATTTTTAATTTTGTGAATTGAGAATATTTTTAAATAAAATGTAACTTAAATTTTTAAATTGAAAACATTAAAGTATGAATTTATTATTCAATAGTATATAGTATTATAGCAAGTTAAAATTAACAAAGGTAAAATATTATTTCTTGTAGAAGAGAAGATGGTGAAGAGCTAGCAAAGAAGCTGCCTCTGATTGAAGACCAGGATCTAATATCAGTATTATTGGATGAGCTATCACCACCCAACCAAACAAATCAGTCCCAAGACAGCCAAGACAAGAGTGCTACAGGATTGAGAGCTTTATGTCAGTTGTCATTGGGTTTGGCATTGGCTGCACTCAAAAGAGCCCCACAGTCCTTGCTTAGGAGGGGAACTGAGCCTAAAGTGGAGTTACTGGACCAGGACGAAGTGCTAGTAGATGCTGCCATAGATGGAGAGGTAATTATTGCTTTATGTAAAATTTGATTCATGTTTATCATTTGAATTCATACTTTTTGTCGGTAGACTGCTAACTTCTTACAAAATTTGTACTGATTATTAATTAATTAATTTTTGAGATTCTCCAGTTACAATTAAATAAGAAGCTTATCTATGTTCTTTAGGCTTAATCTGTCTTAAACAATCCCATATGAAATACTTCAATGTTAGAACAGTCTGATTTGCAGTTTGTTCTCACCACTACTTCAAGTTTTGTTGTGGAAAGTTCTAGAAGAAAGTTTTATTTAAAAGTACATTTGTAAATTTCATGCAATAGTATAAAAATACTGCATTGTTGGGGACAGTCATCTTTGTTGCATAATAAAAAGTTATAAGCCCAGCTTTCAAACTCAGGACACCTTAAAATAGAAACTGTTTTTTTTATTAAATATTATTTTTATAGGCATTCGAGTATCTGGAAGAAGCGATTTTGTCGTCGGACACGGTATCGGTCGAGGAGTACTACCAGAGGCGTATCCACTCGCTCATTACTGATTTCATTGTTCTCATGCATTCCAAGTTGATGGAGATGAGAGTTAAGTAAGTTTTCTGTGTATGTCAGTAAAGTAGGACATTTTGTGTTTCTCTTTAGTACCCATAACCTTGATGTGGTTACAGGTCGAAGATAATCTTTGATTCGTCGCCATTTGACGTCGCCCACCCCGACTAACATACAATAATTTAGCTATCGCAATATGCTCACACGACACTGTTTTATACTAAAATAAATGTATAAATGTGATACAATGAACCTTACCTATTTACTCAATTGTACCTCGCTATAACGGCATCATAGCGAGGAGCGAGTATATTTGTGTGAGTTACATATAGTGAGTGTAACATTGTCTGGTATTGTGCGTTTCGTTTGTGCGCAGAGCCGAGGAGGCGGGTCGCGCCGCGCAGATGTACGCAGCGGAAGGGCTGACGGCGCCGGGCGCCACGCACCGCACGCGGCTGGGCGCGCTGCTGCGCTGCATCGAGAAGCTGTACGCGCGTGACCCGCACAACCTGCGAGCTGACTACTGGCTGGCGTGCGACGCCTCCGCGCAGACTTACAGGTCTAATAGAGTAGGGGAGCCAGCCTACAATGTGTCCATCGAGAAAAAGAGAAAGCAAATGAGGCTAGCTATCTGTGTGTTTCTTTCTACTCGCGGACTCTCAGGTAGCGCTAGCGTGACTTCATTATTCGAAAAAGAAACGGATTTTAGTAGGGAGATAGAGATAGGGTATCACGATCGTTTCGCTCTTTCTAACCGTCGGATGTTGCAGCTTACAAGCAGCCGTATATTTTCCCTACTCTATATATAATATCTCTATGGAATTTATACAAGGAATTTTCAAAGTATAGTCCTGTGACACGTTTTGTGAGTGATAACGAAACTATTGCTGGGTGATGCAAGAGATATTAGTTGTAAGCAGATGCAACTATCTCATGATAGAGCAAAATATTTGTCTACAGGGCGGGTGGCAGGTCAGCAACTCTGTACAAGTTCGTACGGCTGTCGGGAGAGGTGGTAGTGGCAGCGTTGCTGGCGGCATATTTGCGAGCGCTGGCCGCCTTAGCTGTGCCCAAGCACACTTGGGCGTTGTTGTCCAGGAGAGATGCGCTCTCCGCTCACCATCTGTTAGCAGCGTTGCAATTATATCACAGGTAATAATATTTTTTTTTATGTACAGCGTATTTAGTTTTACTGTATTAGACTTTTTTTAAGAATGTATACTTTTTAATTAATATCTTATTGTTACTGTCTGTATCATTAGCGGTGGTTGTTGAGTTTTTAAATGAAAATTTCGTTTATTATCCGTAAGGCAGGTTGCCGAACAATGATTCCTTCCTGATATGTTCTTAGTACATATAAAGATATGTAAAGGAATGTCATTATCCGTAGGAACCTGCGCGTGGATGCGGTGCCGCTGCTGGAGCGCGCGGCCGGCGGCGCCGCGCCCGCCGCGCCCGCGCCGCGCGCCGCGCCGCGTGCGCTCGTGCGCCACGAGGAGGTGCGGTACACTTTTACCACACCACACCACTCATACACTCATGCCTCTCTATTACTCTTATCTCACATTCATTTATAACTCATTCATACATCACTCTCATTCCTTTTTCACTTTTATTCATTCATCACGCTCATTTAATCACGTCGCTTATTGTGTGACGGCTACTAATTAGTAATGTAATTATATACATTTTCGACCTATATTTGTCTTTTATTATCGTAATTAATATGTACAATAGGCTACCGAAACGATCTAGCTAATTTTAACTTGGACAGGTGGAGGCGATGATCGCAGCGCTTAAGCTGATAGCGGCGGTGGCGCGTGAGGACGAGGCGGCATGCGCTGCCATCGTGGAAAACCTACAGTGGGACGCCGTCAACTGCATGTTCGGTGTGTTTGTCTTTTTCGGTTTATTAAAATTTATTCAATTTCTATTGGACTTTTCTAAGTTACAATTTCTAATTTGGATTTCTGCCCGTTATATGACAATAGGTTCGCCTCATATTTCATATTGAGAGTGTATTAAACTTTTTTGCCTATTTTTTTGGGGAATATAGGCGTGACGATCGAAAAATTTTCCACTATGTTTATTTATTATTTGGATTAATGATCAGATACAATTAGGTTCATAGCCCTTACAGGTTTGTAGGTTGCAAGCAATTTTTGAAGTTAAGCAGCCTCGGATGCGGTAACTTCTGGATCGATGGGCACTATTGACACATTTTCATTGGTGTTTCCATTGTATGTAGTTAATGTGACATTATGGAGTCGCTAACGACTTCAAGGAGTTGGTTTCAGTTGTTATCATTAAATTGTTAAAGAACATTGCTAATTTTCCGCGGGGCGTACTAGGTGGGATCTATATGTTTATGTAGACGGGAGGTGGTACCGTAGGGCTGGTGTGCTGCCACGTGCCGCTGCAGCTGAAAGCGGAACTGTGCTTGACGCTGGCGGCGCTGGGCGGCGCGGCGGGCACGGCGGGCCGCGTGTGGGCGGGGCTCGAGGCGGCGCAGCTCGTCAGCGTCTCCAAGGACAAGCGCGCGCTCAACGCCGAGCTACTCGAGGTCGGGCAGGGCCGGGCATCATTTTCGTTATCATTTTATCAAGGAGTTTTTCAGACCTTCCTTAACTGGGTCTAATGGATCTAAGTACGGTTTAATAGAAACCTACGTCTAATAGCGGAACGATACGAGGGTAGACGATGATGGTTTTGAAATTGCAATCGTTCGTAAGCGGCACAGACTAGTTTTCATCAGACGGGCCGTTCGTCCACTCGTTAGACCGTACATACCGTAAGTCGAAAAAACAAGGCCAAGCGTAGTGTAAGGTGTGCGTTCGGTGGGGCAGGTGGAGTGCCGCATCGAGGAGTACCCGCTGTCGCGCGCGTTCCTGGTGCTGGTGCGCGCGCTGGGCCGCGCCGCGCCGCCGCCGCGCGCGCTGGGCGCCGGCGCGCGCGCGCCCGGCCTCGACCCCTACGTGCAGCACGCGCTGGCGCGCCTGGCGCTGCCCGCGCCGCACCGCGCCTACATCAAGCCCGCCGAGAAGTGGCAGGTCATACACACTTTTGTTCAACAATCTTTATCACCTCATATTTGAAGGTATATGACAGACAGTTCGAGATTCACTTATTCACCGGTAATATGTATGTGGGCGTGGCTCTTGCCCCCGAAGACGCTAATTATGTTCTATTAGGTAGCTGACTTGCTTTACTTATTTTTTGGATAAAAAATAAGTGGTACGATTAATTCACACTCCAGATGCTGTCCCTCTGCTTTAGTCTGTTCTCCCTGTGGCTGGAGCAGTACGAGCCGGCTCCCTCGGACTTCCCGCCGCCGCACCGCGACCCCGACATCAACCCGCCGCCCGGCTACCGTCTGCTCATGCAGCTGCACACTAACTCTGAATTCCTGCGTCTGGTGCTCACCACGTTAGACGAGGCGCAGGATCTGCTGGATAGACAGATGGACCCTGGTCAAGTACGTACTTTTCAAAATAGAATGACTTATTTCACACACATTTAAAAAACAAATGCCGAACTCATTGCATTCCATACTACTGAAAATATCACTAACACTAAGGAACCATGAAAATGTATATTTCAAATTAAATTATTGAAACATTTAACATTAACATTCTATAAGGTGATATGTTTTTTGTAGCAATGGTTCAGATATTTTATTATTAATGTTTTGTTATTCGATAATTCCACTTAGATTAATTGTAAGGAATGGTAATAATTTATGCATGTTCCGGTTGCAGTCATATATTGAAGAAACACTGATAAGTGCGTTAGAGATATTGGAGCGCGGACTTGCCCTGGAGCGTCCTCTGACTGCCGCGGCAGCCGAGGCCGGCCGAAATATTCTCATTGTTGGTCTTTCCAAGCTCATACTAGGTAACTTAAATTAAAATTTTCAGCACTACACATATCCATTTTGGATGTTCTCATTACATTTTGGCGTAATTTTTGTATACTATGCAACAAATAGTGTATTGTCACTCTGTCTATAGCTTGAACAAAATACAATTATTAATCACATGAACAGAATATAAATGATAAAAATGCACAGAGAAGTAATTTGCTATATATATTTATGTCTGTTTGAAAAACAATCAGCTCCTGAAGGCCCCGATAACACCGACCGCCTGGTGACGTGTTGCCGGATCCTCCAGCATGGGCCGATGCTCCCTGTAGCGGCCGCGAAAGCAGTAGCTCTGCTGGGCCGCGCCCTCCAGTGGCCAGCATGCGCCAGACATATCGTCGCCGCCGTCGCGCATCGACACGAACTGGCCGCTGAAATTAGGTATGAATGAGATAACAGATGCGGAGTTTTGCGAATGGGAGAAGGAATTTTCATACAAAGATAGGTAACCTTTTCTCATAAGATAATGGTTACATTTAATTTATTTAATGAGAGTAAACGGTTGAGGTCTTGGTGCAAATACAGATAATGCTAATGGTTTATTTGCTACCACGTCACGTCACGTCTACGTCACTAGGCACATGACAATTGTTTTGCGGTTAACCCTTCTTTGTGTTAACTGTCGATATGTAAGAACACCCAAAAATAATATTATTTCAGTTGATTTTCTTTTTCATTTCTACTTACAGATTTATGATATTTATTTTCTCTGGTTTTTTGATATTTTGTGTGTAAAATTTAGTTTAAGAATAGTTTTGTTCCTCCGTCAGGAGCGGCTTCGTGGAGTGCTTGGAGGCGGAGGAGTGGGCGGCGGGCGAGCGTGGCGCCGCGGCCGCTCGCAGCGCCAAGGAGGGCGTGGTGGCGCTGCTGCTGCAGCTGCTGCCCACCGCGCCGCCCAACTTCGCGCACTTCCTGCTCGGCTACCAGTTGCACGACGATGTCAGTCTGCTATCTCGATCGTTTCTCAACTTATCTTCTATAATATAGATGACATAGTTCAAATGCATGTTTGGAATTAAAATTTAAAATTTTAATGCATGTTGTTTAATTATCCAAGAGTAGATTTTGTACAGTTATAAGTTGTAAAAATAATTTTGTCGGTGGCAGATTTCTCGCAGCGCGCTGCACGAGGCGGGCGCGGCGGGCACCCCGCGCACCTGCCTGCACTCCATACTCGACATCCTGGACGCGCACATCGCGCCCGGCAGCGCGCCCGATAGGTAATTGTCAAAAGAGTTTATGTAATAGTAACCAGAAAACGTATAAAGTAAATGTTATTTCAACAATAGTATATTATGCACCAAAGTAGGAAAGTAGGACTTCCTAAAGAAGTCCTACTTTTCTCTCGTGGTGCGTATACTATTTTATATCATTTGGTGCATAAATGAAGATTTTTAAACGCCATAAATAACCTGTACGTATTAAAGCGTGACGTGGAAGTAACAAGTGAGTGGGTGCGCAGAGAGGCGGGCGAGCTGGTGGAGCAGTGCTACCGCGTGGTGTACACGGTGTGCGCGCGGCCGCACAGCGCGCCGCCCGCGCTGCGCCTGCTGCGCGCGCGCGACCACTTCCTGGCGCGCCACGTGGCGCACACCGTGCGCCTCGAGGTGCTCACTGCACCCACTCATTTAACTAAGCTGCCTGTCATGAAATCTCTCAATCCCCATTATTCAAAATTCAGATGACTATAAAGTAATATTGCAATAGTATATATCTTTATATATTATTTTATTTATTCAGTTTGCAGAGTACAAACTGAATAGTAAATTTATAATGTCGCTTGAAACGATAATTAAAGATAGGATAGATAGAGTGGTCGATCGAAAGATGTATCGAGTAGGAAGGAGATGTGAGTAGTGAGAGCGAGGCGCGTGGTTGCAGAGCGCGTCGCCGACGACGATCGCGGCGCGGTCGTGGGTGCTGCGCGCGTGCGCGTGCGAGGCGGGCGCGGCGGGCGGCGCGCGGCAGCACGCGGCGCTGGCCGCGCTGCTGGCCGCGCTGGCGCACGCGCCCGCCGCCGCCGCGCAGGTCCCGCACGAGCTGCTTTACTTATCTTAATCAATCATATATTGAACTAAATGTTGTTTTTTAATAATTAAGAAAATAATTAAGAAAATATTGACAAAAATTGATAATAATTAAGAAAAATACGAGAAACTCTGATACACTTTATGAATCTGTCTTGAAAGGTAGGTTTCCTTTAGAAAAAATCTTTGATGTTTGCAGTTTAAAGAGTAACTAAACTACTGCAATATGTAAAATGGGCAAATGTAACCTTAGTAACATGTTGCAACATGTATTTAATTCGAAATCCCTAATATTGTGATGTTTATCTTTTCCGAGCAGGAATGGGAGTGGTGCGTGATCCGGCAATGCCTAGAGGGGCTTCCGGTGAGCGTGGAGGAGGCGAGCGAGCCCCGTTGGGAGCTGTTCCACGCGCACCAGCTCCGGCTCGCCATCCAGGAGTGCGACGTGGGCACGGCGGGCGGCGGGCGGCGCGTGAGCGTGTCGCGCGTGCACGCGCTGCTGGCGCGCGAGCTGGCCGCGCTGCGCGCCTCCGCGCCGCAGCGCGCGCTCGTGGCCGCCGAGATCCAGCGCGTGCTGGACTACGTCACCGACCTCAACCGCCGCCGCAACCTCGCCGCCACGCTAACGCACTACTATGACTCCTGGAGACAACTCGCGGAGATATTGTTCTGTGTTGCCCCCGACGACCTGCTCGACGTTGAATCTAGAAAGAATCTCCTCTTGAATATCTTGCAGGATCTCTTGAATAAGATCCCGCCGGCTGAAGTCTTGCCGCAGATCGGTAACTTGGCCTCTGGAACGGTTCTGTTGCTACTGGTCAATCTCCGCCACTGTTATATTCTGCAAAAGAGGGAGTCCAACTTGAAGTCCTCGGAGTTCGAGGCAAGCTTCTTCGGCCCGTCGAATCAAATAATGCAGACCAAATCATTGACCTTGAAATTTATCCTTCACAAAATTTTGAGTTGGATTCTGGTATCAAGCGGGTCGACACAAAAAATGCGAGTCAATTTGTATGGGGCATTGTTGAACTTCTTGAATATCGTTAATTTGAAGCCGAGCCCGGCCGATCCCGAGGAGGAGGTCAACACTACATATGTGAGCCGACTTGATAGTTCCAAGGCGCGACCTAGTCGGGAGGAATCGACATTGAAATCGATGGTAGTGGATGTTATAAACGATTTCGGCGACAAGTTGTGCTCGATCGTGTGCAGCGACTGCATAGGCGCTGGGCACGACGTGTGCCGCATGGTGGCGCTGTCGTGCCTCGACACCCTCATCGAGATCAACCCGGGAACCGATTGGATGAACATGTTGACTAACCAAGGCTACCTAAGGAGCCTGATCGATAGCTTGCTACAAGACGACGAAGGTTTGAAGGAGGTGAGACGTTTTTGTATTTGTAATATAGAGGGTTAAATACTGTAAGTATAACAAAACGTGAGGTACTCGAGGAGTGCCGCGGTAAAGCTATTGCATGGCATTTTTTATCAAATTCAAGATATTAATTCAAGTTTTTTCTTTGATATTAATTCAAGTTACACTTTTTGAGCGTGGTTACCGATAAGAAAACAATTTTTTTTTGTTTTATTGAATAAATGAGAAGTTAATATCGTTTAACATTTATTTTTATTGTCTTACAATGCAGTGTAGTTCTAAATTTTATTAAACGGTAAGATAATATCGCGAGCAGGCGTTGGAACCGATGCCGAAGTCGCTGCGCGTGTTGTACGTGTACGAGTCGAAGCTGGCGCTGCTGATCAAGCTGGCGGGCTCGCGGCTGGGCGCCGAGACGGTGCTGGCGCAGGGCGCGCTGGCGGCGCTGGGCGGCGCGCGCGCGCTGGCCTGCCACCCCGACGTGCACGCCGCGCCGCGCGACGGACACGAGAACGACTTCGTGCCCTCCGTCGCCGCCAGGTCGCCCTTCCTTTATTTATACTGCTTTATTTATTTTACAGATAAATAAATGTCTTCAATAACAGTGAACGTTTCCACTTAACACTTAGTGACACACATTTATCTAGAAGAATTTTATTTTGTTCAAAATTGCTACTTTGGGATCTTTGAGATCGCTGAACATGCATTTGAAGTCAGAATTGGAAAATATTTAAGTCCAAAATGACGGATCGTTTCTTTTACGATAAAGTTTATGTCGAGTTCGTCTCTCGGGGTTTTTGGTGTTTCGCTGAATGTAAATTTGAACTTAAATTTTAAATATTTTCAATTTCATATACGAATCTGTTACCTCTGTAGCTGCTATACAAATCCATCCATCTAATCTCAAAATAAGGAATATGTAATTTCGGTGTATTGTTTAAACATTTAAAAAAAAAAATGTGTTTAATGTGTGTTAAATGTGTTTAAACATGCTCTATTTTCTGTTGTCCAGGTTCCGTCAGATCATAGTTCCAGCGCTGGCGCTGTGTGACGCGCTGCTGACCACGCTGGGCTCGCAGAACCACAGCTGCGTCTTGCACATCACACACTTCCTGCTTAGCCATGTCGAATGCGTCGATATGGTGCTTAGGTCTGTTTTCAGTTTCATATAATACACTAATTTCTGCCCTTAAAAATGATACACATACAAAGTTTATACACTCTATTTTAAGTCAGGCATCCTTTAACAAATTTAACAGTCATTAGATTAAAACAATTCTTGTTTGCAGAGCGGCTCATCCGAACTCTCCGCAAGGCCTACTGATCGAGTTGGAGGCGTTCACGTCGGTGATAGCGCGGGCCTCCAACAGGGAAGTGTTCGGGGCCGTGTGCGGCGACACGGCGCTGCAGGCCTGCGCCACCGGCCTGCAGCGCGTTCAGGGGCTCATGCTGGCGCTGCTGCCGCGCTTCCAGCAGCCGCCGCCGCACCAGCCCGAGCCCGATTGCAGACTTTACTACAAGGTATATCACGGTCACAATGATATTATACAATATATACGTGTCATATTTAGTTATTACAGTTCGAGGAATATACGCCACTATAGCATACAGGCTATGTCTAGCATCAGCTATCGACGAATCGGCTCCTTTTCACATGCTAAATGCGGGGATCGACACTACGCACCGCATTGAATTGAGCGGTGGTCGGAGGTACTTTACTGCTGCTGCTGGAGCCCCTCAGCAGTTAACCTCTAGTTTATATGTTATTATTTGAAAAGTATGAGTGTACGGTCAGATCGTGTGTAACCTGCTGCTGTACGCGCGCAACACGCTGGAGGGCGAGGGCGCGGCGGCGGGCGCGCTGGAGGGCGCGCGCCGCGCCGGCGCCGCCGCGCTGCAGCTGGCGCGCCAGCTGCTGCAGCGCCGCGCCGCGCACGACAAGCTGCTGGCCACCACGCACCACCAGCTGCACAGCGTGCCCTCCATGACGCTCGTTGGTGGGTGACCGCTCTATATATATATACAGTAAACTCCCATACAATGCGGGAATACTTTCCGCGTTATACAAATTCTCTTTATACGGGACATGAATTATCTGACGAATTTGTCCAAGTTCAAACACATCTCTAAATTGTAACTATTATAATAGATTGGTAGTGAGATATGATTCGGTTCGTTATTCATCAGTTATTTTTCTGTTATAGCTTTAAATGTGTATATGTATTATTTTTTTTATTAAGCATTTTAAATTGTCATTTTCACTGTTCATAGATAAAAAACAGGTAAATGTATACATCTACATACATTTCCAAGCAAACTAATTGAAAACTATGTGAAAACGTTAAATTTTATCGTAATACGGGCTCTTTAATGCACTGTATGAATATCATCGCAATTTTCTGGTCGCGTTATACGAATTCGCTTTATACGGGAGCGCGTTGTACGGAAGTTTACTATAATTTTTAAAAGTGAATTCAAGTCAACATGCGTATCGTATGCGACTTAATAATCATAAATTTGTGCAGATAATATAGTGTAAGGAATGTGACAGATATGAAAAAGTTGGTGGGCGAGGAGAGCACTCCGTCGTCCCCGCTGGAGGCGCGCGCGGCCGTGGCGGCGCAGCTGCGGGCGCGCGCGCGCGTGCGGCGCCGCGAGCTGCAGCTGTGCGAGCACGCGCTGCACGCCGCGCTGCACCTCGTGTGGGCGCACGCGCGCCTCGCGCTGCGCGCACAGCTGCACCCCCCCGCGCCCGCCGCGCCCGCCGACCTGCCCGACCTGCGCAAGCAGCTGCTCGCCGTCTTCAACGACCGCTTCACCGACGATCTACTCGACACCACCAAGGTACTTAGCCCCTGATTGTATAACGCTCGATTACATATACGCTTTCAACATCGCACCGCATGGCTTACCAAATATACCAACACATAATGTGAGACTGTTGTCTCAATGTTTTGAATTCAATGTTTTGAATAATAAAAATTCGAACTCGTTTGAAGTTATCTCTTCCGTCCTTAGGGCTTTTGTTACTTAAAGTCGACTTTCGTCTTTAAGATGGTTTAATAAACCTTTAATGGATTTGGTCGAAAAACATTGTTGACTATGTTTATTTTTTGCTACAAAGTAACCTAATAAACGTAATGCATATTTTGTTTTCAGAATCAGCCGCCAATACAGCGAGGTTTCCTAGAAGTTCTAATCAAAGATATAAAGACTATGATTCAATTTGTACCAGTTTAATATTTGATATTGTAATCGTTTTGATAATTTAATTAAGTGATTTTAAGATGATTGTTAATAAATTAATATTCAATAAAAATATATTGTGATAAAACTTGTTTTATTTAACCTTCACTTTCTTTTATGTATAGTTATTTCAACATTCAGGAAAGGAACACAAACTAGCCTCTCGAATTACTGTAATGTACTTATGTCAGCTTTTTTATACCATAGCGCGTTGTCATCGTGCTGCTGCATCGCCGCTTCTGCGCGTTATTTCTACGTCGCTAATCGACAAGCGACTTTTTGGAATAATAAAAATAAAAAATTTATTATTCCAAAAGTCGCGCGTGAGTAGCGACGTAGAAATAACTGCATCGTTATCGAATCCACGTTTTGGAATGCCATCGGATAAAAGATTGAAAATGCATTGCTGATACCGACCAATGTATATAAATCGCGACCGTGTTGCTAGTGAAACGCTGCTAAATGTTGCCCTTGGCGTCATTCTAAGACTCGGATTAAATACAAAATTTAAACGAATAAAACTTCGTCCCTGACGGGATTCACCGACCGCGCACTATTTTTTTCTATTATCAATCTATTGAATGGTAGGTACGTATAAACCAAGACATTATTTATAAGGTACAATGCAAATGAGTTGGATTCATCTTAGTGTATTATATATTTTAGTAAAATTTACGATCTTCATTTTAGGCGGGTTGAGACAAAGGGTTCATTCACAAAATATGGTAGCGCGACATTAATTCTCAATTAAACATGTAGAGGGCGCTTTTCAACAGTACATCGAAAACGTACGTATGTACCTATATTATGTAGGTAGTGTACCTACCACGTACCTACATATAAGTATTATATATTACATACATACATATCTTCGCGCTAGGTCCCTTACGGGGTAGGGAGAAAGCACGGAGTGCCAAATATTATTGTATTGGCTAAATGCATATTATATATTAAATGCATGCTAAGTGCAAATTTTATCTAATAAACCATCAACGACCGATATACAAAGCAGAGTATGGGATGAAGAAATGGAAATTTGTGTAGTTTGCTTTAGAGATACTATGATTTTTTACATTTAGGTATCATTTAAACATTTAATCCAGCTGCCCAGTTGTATACCTACTATACTAACAAAAAGTATTAAATGTTTTTTACTCCACTTTCCAGAGATGGACAAATCAATTTTAAATTTCAATATTGTTAAGATACCAAACCATTGCTGCTTTCAAAAAACCGTTGCATATAAAAAAGGTAATGTATAACTAAATACATAGTATATACCTAACATAGAGTCCTAAAAGTTTGTCGAAAATAATATATTTCACGTAAACAACTATTTTACTATCTTTAGTTGTTAGGAACATACGGACATAGGAACATTGTATGAATAGAAGTGATTTTATCGTCTTGTATCAAATTAAATGTATAGGTATATCAAATTAAATGTATGAAACACAGCAGTTTACTTCGTTTTTCTTTCTTTTGCAAATGCAAATGTAATTTAACTTATTTTTCAGAAATTATGAAGGTCCCGTTTTGTTAATGGGTGTAGGTATAACTTAGTCAATAAGTTTATTCTTTATGAACTGATTTTGAAATATAATAAGCGTGTTATGTGTATGTTATATAAACTGTTTACGATAAATCTAACTACGCATGGAAGGCCCGAGGATTCTAAAGGAGTTTTATTTAACAATTTTTTTATTTAATAAGTCTAGATATCACGAAGCGCTTGCGAAAATAAGCGGTTAATGGTCACAACCCAACAGCAAACCGTACCGAAAATTTCTTATTAAATGTAAGGCTTGTTCATCATTATCAGCCTACTCCCGTCCACTGCTGGACATAGGCCTCTCCAATAGCACGCCACTGAGCTCGATTTTCAGCTCTTCGCATCCAACCACTGCCAGCCAGTTTGCGTATTTCGTCTCTCCACTTAGCTGGAGGGCGTCCATATAGAAAAAAAAAATTACTAAAAGTATCATTTTTACTCTATAAAATAGTAAATGATCAACGTCATTTGCTGCACATGTACCTACTAATATCTGCGCAACTGATTTTCTCATGTGTCTCAACGGCTTCAGCACTAGGCTATTACTGTATACCTACCGCAGGTGTATAGGTTATTACGGTTTTGAAACTAGAAAACAAATGCTTCCATAATTGAAGTCTGGACAGATCTGCCGCCTATTTTTTATTACATCATGCATACATGCAATCTGGCTATGCAAGTGAATCCCAATACTAAAAAAATACTGAATTATATAACTGATTATGTATTGTTACTAAATTATATAATATCTAATATTAAATTATGTAAATATGCATAGGTATAGAAGTTCGTTGTGTATAGGTAGGTATTATTTTAACCCTTTTATCGTTCTAATTCCACTTAGGAGCCCCGTATCCAATAATACGGGGCTCCTCTGAATGAGAGGAAATTATTAGATATAACTATATATGTAAGTAAGTTTTCGTAACATGCATATATTGATATAATATGTATCAGTGTTACTAAAACTCATATGAATTAGTTTGTAATAGATGTTTGTATGCGGTGTGTTAGCCACAAGTTTAGTTTGACATGCACAAATCATATTTCAACATTTCAGCTTCAGTTTTCTGTTTTTGTCTCCGCTTTGTTTTAGCCAAAGCGAAAATGTAACTAGAATATTCGTATAAATGTACAAATATTTTTTTTTTTTAATACACTAAGAATCGGTCTGAAGCATACAGATTAACAAATATCGACTGTTATTGTTATAGTCGTTTTCGAAATAAATCAAAACAATTAAAACCTTGAACTATATTCGGCGGAATACCACGTCCTTTAGCCCCGTCGCGCCGATCGCAACAAAAACCAATCTTGTCCCATTCGAAACGCGAAAACCCTCTCGACACGCAAACTATCAATTTAATTGGAGATCCGCGGGCAGCCTCTTTACCTCGCTTAACTTTTCGATTTACATTCAAAACGGTCTTTTAAAAACCAACTCAATAACTACGGGTCTAAACCCTCGTTTCAATGCGTACTTTACAAATCGCTCGCGTGGAAAACTTTGCGGATTCACCCCCATTGGTGGATATGAGAAGGGTGGAGTCCCAAGTCCCGCCCAGTGACTACCGCGCATGCTAAACGCGATTTAAGGCCCGTTTAAGCGGTGTTTTGGGCCAAAACCGCAAGAAAATGTATGTAACATCGGTTAGGGGTAGGGCGTTGCTAAATGAAAAGATTTTCTTGGTTGAGCGGTTTGAATATGGCTGACAGTCATCTCGGATGCGCGGGAAAGTGCAGCTGTCATTATACGGAGTTATCGCGGGTCTAATTGACATCACAGTCTCTTCAAACGATTTCAATTATAATTGCTACTAATTGATAATTGACAAGTTTTTGTTTAATGTTATAATCCAAATCGAATTATAAGGATGCCGGTGGCAACAAACACGGGCGCCAAAATGCGATTCGGAATTTAAGCAACTTTCTTTTTAAACTTTGTGAACAGTGAATGGAACCGAACATGGACAGCCATAAATCCTTTCTGATTAAAGACCTGCTTGGGGATGTCTTGCGTCCAGGAGTAGCAGGTAAATTAGGTAAATTATTTCTAAATTTATCTTAATGTTCACCGTTTTTAACGCATGATAGGGTAACTCTGTTATTTATGTACGTATACATATGTAGATGTAAGCTCGAAGTTATATGTTATTTATGTATATGTAGATTAAGCTCGAAGATTTAGCTATTAAAATAAAATTAAGGAGTGATTCATAGCTATAGGAGCAGAGTTTGAGGGCCTATGTGGACCATATTCTCCAAAATGTTCAAGAATTAATATTTTGCTTTATTAATTTAATAAAGTCTTCATCAGAAAAACATTTAATATTAGCTCTTATTTTTTAGTGCAACGTTTACCTTATTACTTATTACAAATTAGTACATAACTATTTATACTTGCTTACAACTTCACAAAAATGAACCTGTTTACAGTCTCAATTATCTATTAAATACATATCGACATTTCCAATATTGACGAATTTAATCATTTCCGCCTCAGACCAGAAAAGATTCATGGGCTGGGAGAGTGCTGGCTAATTCGCAAAGAGGAAAATTACAAATTGCAAAAAACAGAGAACTAGTCAGAGTCAGGCCAAAAGTGTCTGCAGAAGGACGTAGCAGCGTCCAAGCAGAAATAAATTTGTATCCAATTTCAGAAAGTGGCAGGACTTTTAGTTGATATCAATGGGGTTGATCCGTAGCTTAATAATAAATATTAACCTACGAATAGAACAAATTTTGTGTATACCAGCTAGGATTTTTTCATAAACGAAGCAGAATTTCCGCTGCAAACGAGTCCCGCTCAAAAGATGTCCAACAAAAAGCCTTTAGAATTTCGCCTTCGTTTTCGCGTTTTATGTCTACGATTTGAGTATTCATGTATTAATTTCGATATTTATGTCGTACATTTAAAAGTAGCAAATCGAGAAGGGATTATAAAGTGCCGCAGTCACTCGTGGATCAATAGATGCATTCTTTTTTATAACCTTCAAAATTTCGAATTCGAACCCGAGATTTAAAATGCTTTGGTTCTTATAAAATGTATTCCATAAATAAATATTCTATTAATAATTTTTTCGTATAATTCTCAGGCATCCCTAATATTTTTTGACATGAATTTGCTCCTATTTCATTCCAAATTTTACTGCTTCGTCATCTGTTTTCTTTAGATAATGGTATGTGATTTACTTGAGTTCTTAACGGAATTTCAAATTGGAACCCTTTTCATCCGGAGAGTAGGTATAGCTTTTTGCGCTTTGATTCCTCAATTTCAATGACTATTTTCCTTTTTAAAAAAAAATAGGTACGCATACATTATACAAATTTATGAGGCTTCTTTACATACTAAATATTACATTACATTGTGTAACATCATGTTTTTACAGAAATAAATTTGTAAGCCCACTAGCTACTGATAAAATATTTCAAAAGTGGCGTTAACAATGCACAAGCTTTGAATTACATTTCATTATTTTATGAGCAGTTGAAAATTCATCATTGTCCTTCAGTCCGCACCGGTCCCATATACACCGGTTGACGAATCCACTACGCATCTGATTACGGGACAACAGTACTAATTCCCGCCCCCAGTTAGGGGACATTTCCATTTGTACGATTCTTAATTAATACTTATGGGTTCATAATATTTGTTAATGAAAACGTTTGAGGTGCCGAGTGGCCTTATTTTGGCGTCACTCCCGGCCGGTGCAGTCGGACGCATTGCAAATTCATAGAATTTAATGAAAAATTCATTTAAAAACTTGATTACGGATTCAAGATTGAAAATTAGGTCCTAATGTATGCACCTACATGGTAAGGGTGCGCGCACACTCGCAAATTGCCAGCTTATTAGTGTACAGTGACGCATACTTGAGCACGTATGAGCTCAGGATAACGTAGGCAGTGGGTACATTAAACATTCGTAAAAACACCACAATCTTTATTAGATTGGTCTGCTGATGAAATTGATTTAATTCTTGTGTCAATAATAAATAATGGTTTCATCATCAATAGCCTATTCCCCTCCATTGCTGGACATAGGCCTCTCCAATCTCCATAATATGTACTTCATCAAGATAAAGTTGGCATACGTTAGGTGTGGTTACATATAAGCTTCATTTCAATTAGCCGTTAACGAATATA
>DWDT01000613.1:0-19746 GCA_018245595.1 Microceris scylla
AGATATCTATACGAATTCGTATAAATATAAGTTCGAAAAATATATTTTTGGTGCGATAAGTAAAATCTATATATATATAAATGAATGTTTGTCTGTATGTCATCTATGAACTCAAAAACTACTGTACCGATTATTATGAAAACTGGTATATACTATACATATGTATATTTATGTATGTTGGCGTAGCAACGCGCGCCGGGTACAGCTAGTATATCATAAAAATGAAAGTTTCTTGTATGTTTGTTTGTGCTAATTTTTGTAACTACCAGAGGGATTTGAAAAAGTCCTTATGTACTTAATTTAATCTAATTAATTTTTTTTTCCAATGTACTTAATTTAAATAATTTCGCATGACCATAACAAGCAAATTATTAAACAAAATTTCAAAAATCGAACACTAAAATCTAAACGATCTCTCCGATATTATAATATAAAAGAACGCTGTCAGATTAAACATCGAGACAGGATGAGGCATAAAAATACGCGAACAGCGATCGGCTGCGTTCGAAGATATCATAATTAAGTCTCATGGCGGCGTGTTCAAATTAAATTATGTCGAAATTAAACGTTACGGCGGCCATAAATCGGCGAGTGCGGTGCGCAGGCGCCGCTGTTACGCGACCCGTGATGTATCGACCGGCACTCCTATCCGATCCCGGCATCGTGTCTAGAGTACGGTCTAACTTACGAGAGGCGGGATGTAAAATGGAGAGGAAGACCGTTTCCAAGAGTGGGACGGTAAAGATTTCATGATGCTGGTGACGACGATAATGATGTGAGATGTCTGTACCAGTAGCAGGAATTTGTGACTACTATCTGCTCGCAATTCTAGTCACTTCTAAAGAGGCTTACGTTTAGAGGCATTTGCTTTCAGTCCATTTGCTTCAGTCAAATTGAAGATATGAAAAGTGTTGACGATATAAGTAGAAATTTTAAATAGCCTTTTATATAAATATGTTATATGAATGTTTTCATTGTATTTATATAGATTTTTTAATCACAAAGCATGACATTTTTTGCTGAATATCTTAAATTTGTAATTGAACGACTGTAAAAGACGGGAGAACCGAGCGGAGAGCAGAGGAGATACAGTGCATAGCACACAGGTGCAGCTTGGAGAAGGATAACTTAGATAATACTGGAAGTTTTTTATTATTGTAACATTTCATCAATAATTGCAGAAACATTTTTTATAGAAATATACCCTTATTTACACAATAGTGATCTAATTATTTTGATTTGACTCTCACCGCGTCTAACCAATAAGACAGACAACGCTGACGCTTGTAACTCGAGCCACGTCTCAATGAATATACAACTTAATCCACAGCAGTGCTTCCATTTAGCGTGTGTTTTTATTTTGTATGTGTTCTTATTTTGTGTGTGTTTTTTTCGGAATCAATAAAGCGGATGAACGTACGGACAGTGCATTAACGATACCCACTCGTAAGTAACTGTGCAAGCGAAACGAGATACGTTTCGCGGCTTTCGAATTTCCTTTTTTTTGTTCTTTCTTTCTTTGCTAACGGTACCTCTCAAAACATGACCTGTCGGTCATAGCTCGGGTCAGTGCTAATATGACGGGACTAACATAAGGTTGTGTTCTTTGTAAGGCTCAATGGCCGGTTAAAGAATAGTTTCATAAATGTATGATAACCTAAACAGCAGCATAGCGGCACATGCAATAGGAATCTTGAACATACTGTAAAAATCCGTGTTCATGAGTGGATTTTTCTTAAAAGCAATTTGTTCATGTTTGACGACAATCTCACATGATGGTAAGTAAAGGTAGCAAGAAATATTCCCAAAGGAATAAATAAAAAGTGGCAGTATTTTAATAAGAAGAAATATTCCCAAAGTAAGTTTATATGACAACTAGTTACGTGGAGAAGAAGACCTGGCGCACTAGCCTTGCTAGAGGCGTTTATCAAGCGTAGCTTCATGTCGATCATAATGATATTTTTTATAGCTGTGTATCGCCAATGAAGTCACGAGTGAACACTACTAAAGAATGAATGAATAAACTATTGATTATGATGATAATAATCAGCATTAACATTAGATGATCAGCAGAACATTGCATTTCCGCTAACGCTTGTCACTATGAACAGTGTTTTATTTGAGTAGATACTAATACACATTTTTTTTTCCCAGCCGTGATACAAACGATTCTTGTTACCCGTATACGTACTGATTGTATGTGAACAAGCCCTTACATTTCTAACGATGTTATCGTAAAAACGAAAGGACAGTAGGCTAAATGTCTGCTGGGTTATTTCGATGGTTATTGCATAGATATAGGAATGCTATTAAGACCTGAGCCCTTAGACCTTAACCTTATGGGTTAACCCTTCTCTTTCTAAGAGAAGTCACGGGCACAACAATGGAACCATAAAAGGGTTGGTCACGGTGAGGATTGCTTCATAGTTTAAATTAACTCTCAAGAAATTCTTACATGTTTACACAATTTTCCTTAATTATTTTAAACCTCTCTGTTCCTCCGCAAATTTTCTTTATTGCACTGAGCGTTAACGTTTTCCATACAAATATATTCCTATTACTTATGACAAAAATAATTTTAATCACATCGTTAGGGACTAACTACGAAATTGGTCGAATTTCGACTACAAACAATACTGGTTCATTAGCATCTACCGAAGTATTGTGAAAACTTTTAACGTCATAATATGTTAATATATTATAAAAGTATATAATACATGTATAATACATATAAAATATATGTTATAAGTAAACATATACATAACAACTAAAATCATTTAGAAGGAAAAAATTCACGGGAAAGAGAATGTACTTAACACTTTTTTTAACTGTATCTCACAAAGAATTATATTTATTGTATACAAAACCAAAAGTCACAAGCGATTAGATATAAGACATTGATTTAATACCTTCCAGATGTAATGTGTACCTCGGAACCCGTTTTATATGTATATTGAAGCAAGCGAATCATACATCGTATCTGATAACGTTATGACCAAGAATTGCAGGAGAACAGAATTTCCTTCGGCATTGCGTGCAAAATTCAAACTTAATTTGTCATTCCACAGATCGGCGGACAGATGGACAAAACGAAAATTGTATATTAATGCGTGAAAAATTCATAATTAAGTCCATCTGCGTGTTTATTACTTCACCGCCCTTACAACTCAATCGCAATATTATCGACACGATCAACGTAGATTGCTATATTTACATTATATATAAAACAAAGGAACCTAATAAACAAGGCAATGGATGCATTAAAGAAAACGGCCAGCAAATCGAATTTGCCCGTGGTGGGGCGTGAAGAGATCGCAGTAAAGACAAGACCCAATACGCGTATACCATCAGATAGCATTAAAACAAATTAGCGGCGAGAAATAAACAAATACGAGAGCCATGTAGGCGTCCATTGAGTTATGTTTTATAATTAAAGCCTACCGTATCCATACAGACCTGTTTTCTGTATTAAATAACTTGGGAGCGTTCGATAACTCTCCATTTGGACACGAATAATTATTTACTGGTAAATTGGTACTACAATTATTGAGAGCGTTCTGCCAAAGATCAAGACGTTTCTTTTAAGGGTCAGTGACACGCCGCACGATGGCAGGAACGTGGCGCTCTACGCTGAGAGCTGGCCGATGGTTTGGATCAAGTATTTGATTCTGGTTTGATTCTCTTTCTGGTTACTAAAGCACAGACTACGTATGATCTGAGATCAAGAAGCCCTGTGTGAAATATCCCAGGACATTTGGTTATCACTATCGTCATATATTGTATCCCATTCTTGCAATACTTCATTATTGTGCTGCAAAATTGATTTTAGCTGAAAGCTAATCAGGTGATGACGTCACCGTTAAGGTTTTTAAGCAACTTTATAATGCAGTGATAAAAATATATGCAGACTCCTGGACTATGGATGCGTTGGTATTGAGACATTTGGGATTGTTTCGGGAATGCATTTTGACAACTCAATCAGAGTACTCGGTATGTATGTTCAAACAGTCCAGACAATTAACAATGGAAATGAGACGTCGTGATGGAATTGACGTGTTCAATACTACAAAGCTAAACATGTTGTTGTGGATGCGTACTGGTCCGGATTTGACTTCCTAAGATGCAAAATTTACATCTATATAATATATTGTCATACCAGGTCAATTGCGGGGTAGACAAAAAGCACGAAGTGCCAAATTTTACATCTATGTAGTGTTATGTATATTTAGATAAAATGCATTTCGGCTAAATTCGACACGTCACGTTACGATTAGCAAAACAGCTACCTATAGAAGTAATAATACAATTTTGGGACAAAACACAGGGTTATATGATCGCAAGTTACATAGAGCCTGTACGATAGTAATCAGACAGCTGATAAATATTTTGTTCAAAAAACACTGAAACAACTGATCAATTGCCTCCCAAATACAATCGCAGCAGATATTTTTATTAATATATTAATATTTTAATATTTTTAATCGACGGCGGACTGAATGGCCAATGGCATTTTGTAACAGATAACCCATTTCAACAAGAATAAAACCTATACGATTATGTTTATTTACAAAGTACAAGGCGCGCGTTAACATAAAGTTGCAGTTAATTCTGAAAATATTCTTCTCAATACAGTTAAGGCAGAGTGAGTGATTAACGACACAACAAAAATATCTCGTGTTGGTACAAATGTAACATAAAGATTATAAATACATAACATTTTAAATGCCTCCGAATTTAAAGTTAAAAAGACATGAATCTAAAGTTAAAAAGTGAAAAACGAAAATTATTCATAGATAAATAGATAATTTTTTTTCCGTCTCCCAATCTAAAGTTAAACATTCATAATATGCAACGCAAACTGCAGTTACCAATTTACAGATGCAGATGCAAATGTAGATGCAAGTGTCTAGCCGTTCGAACTGCAATATTAATAGTATTTTGATATCACATTTCATTCGTGTGGAATTATCAATATCTTGATTAATTGCTACTGTAATATCGAACGAGCCACGATCGCAGTGAGATTGCGAGCACTGCAGCTATGTATATACATTTCGAAACGCAATTATTTTCCGTCATTTAATTATGAAGGTCTATTGGTAAGGCGGCGTTTGTTGCGAGGTGGACGGCACACGGTCTGATGTCATATAGACCATATTTATACCAATGTAGGTATATACATATGTACATATTTAAGTTGATTTCGTTTCTAATTTGAAGGTACACTTTGCTTTAATTTTTAAAAGTTCAAAACCGACAACCAACCCGTATTAGAACAGGAAAAAAACCGATGGTTAATTCTGTTTCGGATAGTGACCAGATTTTAAGATTTTTGATAATCAATAGGGCTAATCAGTGTACTTTTGTTAGAGGCGTGGAGTAGTATAGTTACGTAGAAATAGTACTTGTAGAATGGTAGAGTTGTAGCGGGATGAAGGACACGAGTATATACGAGTAGATAGGTACACATGTAGAGCGGTAAACTTGTAGAGTAACAGAGTTGTAGAGCGGCTAATTAATAGAGCGGCAGATTTACAGAGTGGTAGAATTTTAGAGAGGCTGATTTTTACTTTTTATTTTATATTGAGTTGTTTACCCGTTGCGTGTTCTTATTAATACGTTGCAAATAGACACATAGTGATACACGACAAATGAATCAAAAATAGATAATGTGCGGCTCGCTTTAATTCTAGTTGTAATATAGAGCATCGATTGTATTTAATTTATTGCTAGATCCAGTAAATGTAAGGGCCTCACGTGAACCTTTCTAAAGGTATTTTGTAAGAATACGTATGAATAGAGACAAACAACCTGTATCGATTAATGAAAATTGACTTTTTGCGCGGAAAATTCTAGAATTTTGCGATTAAATATTACTGGTTATAAAGGTGAAGGAAAACATCATGAAGAAATCAGCATATTTCAGATTCTTCTGTAATATGTTTTCATAATGTTTTCTTAGGCTTTTGTGAATTATACCAATTCGCAATAGCCAGTGTTGCAGACTCCATAGCTCTATTTCTTCTCGTTTTGAGCGGAGACCTGTGCCCAGCAGTAAACGATAAATGTTTTGATATAACGATAATATTACAGAGACTAAAGTCAAAACTTAATATAAATTTTAGCCACATATATTCTGGTAGCGTTGTTTGACTTGAAAATAACAAGTAATAATGACAGCATTACTGATTTGTCAGAATATGACACAGGGTACTTAGAATCATCTGGAATCATCTGCTTTCTTGTGTGCGGCTAAAAGATTTTTTTTTTAATTTCCTTATTTTGAACGTATTGTTGATGTATATGCTTATCTGTTTTACAATGTCTCTACCACGATACCAGTTTTACAAACTCTACCTCACCGCACGCTGTAGATTCGCTCGCTATGAAGCAAGTACCTTAAAAATTCTTATATGTTCTACCGCAGAACACTTTTTCCGTACACCTCAACTACTTGCGTCCAGCAAATCCATAGACCGCGTGCTACAGATAGTGATCGATTAAAATGGCGTTCAAACACCACCGCTTTGCCCCGCAGCTCCGTCTGCCCTCAGTACATTAATTAATTATCTCGCTTCTTATTATCGCTTTAGAGTTTCGCATCCCACTTTTCTTAACACCGCTCATTGTTATCATTGGCCATCGCAAAAAGTTGTATCGCGCCGACAAAAGCTGATACACTAACATAGCTGAGCAGGAATCCGACGGAACCCTCGCTCATTAACGCTTCTCATGCGCAACTTGGTTCTTCCAACCCAAAAGATCCTAACTACCCGAATAGTAACATGCTTAACTCGACCTAAACCAAACCATTCAAAGTTTATTTTGAATTAACATGTGAACGTTTGACCATTACAGATAAAAAGTAATATCTGTCGTGAGATTTTCCTAAAAGTAAATCCAGCCTTATATATATGAGCGTTTAAACTATTTTAGAATGACAACAAGGTGGACGTTACGACTTTCATATCAACGTACTACAGCGATTCGCTAATACATATCATCGTAAGTGCATTGCACAGGCAAGAAAAAAACGACTTAAATTATATGTGACTAGAGTTAATTTTTCGTTGTTTCTATTAGAGTGATACTACGTTTGTGTTGAATAAGTTGTTGTACGATGTGCGATTAGTGTTTTTGCGTCGGCGGCGTAATTAGGGGCTATCGGCGGCGCGTATGAAGACATAAATAAAAGGGCACTGAATTAGCGGCCTCGCGGGGCACACTTGAAAATTTCGATCGATCTCAGGGCACAGATATTTTCTCTTATCGGCTACAAATGTCCAAGAACGAGGATGCGGGGAGATTAAGATGCTGAGCCCGGTATACTTTAGATTCGTAATTGACTGAGCCTATAAATAGCCGGTGGGTTTTGCTAGAATCAGATATGATAACTTTTGATCGGAATTCAGCAGTTAAAAACAGAGAAGTAGGTGAGTATGTTAAGGCTAATTTACATAATATATTATTTCTTTTTATGCTTCGTAAGTATATCTTTTTATCTTTTACATAGTACTCCAAGTCCCGATGCAGTGGTAGATTGAAAGCGATGTTTACATGAAGCCAAACGCAGTTGCCACTTGAACGACAGGTCCATAGTGGCAAATTTCGAAGAGCGTTGCTATACTTCGGAGAGTCCTGGTTGTTTGGTAAAAAACATTATGCCACGTGGGAGACCTTATGCGATTTGCAAACCTCCGACGAACGGCTAGGTCAAATATTTGTATTATTGTGGAGACTGCTTCAGACTTGCCTTAATTATTAGACTTTCTTTTTCCGGAATTTCAGTGCGATATAAAAAGGATTGAACATAGTATTTGTACATTTTTAATAAACCACCCATCACAAACATCATCATGATCATCAGCCTATCTATCTATATATCTACTGCTGGACATAAGCCTCCCCAAAAGGGGGTTTATGCCCGTAATCTCCACGCTGGGCATGCGGGTTGGAGATCGCAGGGCACATCTTTTCGCATCGCCGACGCTGATGCCCCTCGGCGGCCAGGGCATTTAGCCGTGCCTATTAAGGCTGCGCTATACCGCAATCAGCTGATCGCCCATCACGATCAATTAACCTTTTGTAAGGGATATAATTCATCCAAGCATTATGTAGAAATCTTAGAATTATATATTTGCATTCCGTGCCGTAATCAGCTCTTTGTATCAATGAGAACGCACTTTGGGCTGTTCTTCACTCATTTCTTCTCTACTCTGACTATTTTCAGCTTTACAATAAGGTAGATTGCGAAGGCCGGTTAATAACGTTTTTTTTGAGAAATAAAACAAATCCAGAAGTAAAAATATACCCTGTTTACTTTAATATACTTATACTTATTTACTTATATAATATGTAATTAATTAATTTTATCACGTAGAAACTATATAAGTACTGTGTAAAAAAATAGATATGGCTAATTATTTTTTAGGCTGTACATATTTTTTTTGCTTTGCTGTGACGTAACTGACTGAACGTGTTCAGTATGTAATTTTTCGCGCCAACCTTGTTGCATGTATTTAGCATTATATAAATATTGAAGAGAAATATATTACTAAAGGAAACAGTGGTACAAGGCGTTTTGATTATGTAAAACGCAATATTTCAGAAAATGTAAACTGCCTTTATTTAAAACGATTATTCGTAAACCATATATTGTAATAAGCTGTAAGGATATGATTTCTACACAAAATTGTAAAACATCTGGTATTAAGCTAAGGTCGAACGCAGGGTGCCGTCGCATTACAAATCAAAAAATCATCTATAAATTTAATTAACAATAAGTGTTATGATTTAAAACGTATTTAATTTAGAGGAGGAGAAAGAAAGATTAAGAAAAAAAAGAATATAATGACAATCGGACTAACACATCAGGGCCCATACTAGTCTGCTACATCGAATCTTCCAGAACTTTAATCTTCATACAGCATCGTAATGTTTTCTAAATACTTAACATAAATCGAAAACATTATGTGATACTGGCTCAATTTTTTTTGCCAAATCAAACTGTTCGTAACCCATGTTTCACTCCTAATCATTCATTCGTTTATATCATTCTTTTCGAGTGGCGAAGTGTGTACGAGTAATGTCTCGGTGAGTCGCAACAAAAGCCTCATTATCATTGACTAGTTTAACCTTACTAAGAGATTGTGAAGTGTCTCTCACACGATGCCTACATATTACACATTTGTTTATTTATAAAACAAAAACGATTAATTTTGCAGTGCTTACTTCTAATCCATTCTGTCTTTCCATTATGTGTTCTGCTTTTTTATCACAACAATAATATCAGAAAAAATATTACGTAATCATGGATAACAGAAAAATTTGTTCCGTATACATTTACAAATAGCCTAATCGCGGAATATGTTAACACAACCAATGATTAACAGCGATTGATAAAAAGTGAACATACGGAATAGTACTGTTGTCCAATGAACCGAGGTGATTTTTTTTAATGTATCGATACAAATTCATTTAGAATGCGTATGCAAAAGAAGCCTTATTAACACCTACTACCAAAGGTGGTGTTGCTCAAGTATCAATAATTACAACGCGAGGAGCGTTGCGTCCACACTACTGCATCTGCATATCGTGTTCTGTGGGTATGCGTTTAGCGATCAACGGAATGATCTGATTTCGAAATTTAAAATCTTCTATATTGTTTTTGCGTCCGTATTTTGGATATTTAAGGAGTCATAATACATGTTATTGCTCAGTTACTTTCATTAGCACCACTTTTTTGCTTACATCCATAGACACACTCGAGAAGGCGGGCTAAAATTGACAGTTCACTTTATTAGATGATTTTCGAACTTTCTAGAATTTTGGGCTTAGTATCAGGTTTAAGAAGTACAGTTATTCGGCCATAAAATAGTACATTTATTTTTTACTGTCGATAGAAAAGTGGTTTTCTAACACGAGAAAACCTTTCCAATTATGAAGGATGTACAATACGAATTTTAAATCGCAATTTTTAACGCCGTTTAATGAAGAAATTTCTTTGAAACTACCATCTAATGGTTACTCTAGTGCAAGCGATTTTGCATCGACATGCAAATAGCAGTCATTGGCGTGACGGCCGGGATTTCAATCGACGCTGGATTTATTACGCCGTTCTACAATATCATCGGTCACGCCAATTTGCTCGCCACCATTCAATTTATCTTGGTTTTTACCATCCCTAGCAACAGCCGCCTCCTTAGTTTTAAGGTCCATTTGCTTTTATATATCAGGGACACTTTTACTCTCGGATAAATCCAGAATATCATCAAAGGCAATGCATTTTTATTGTCTTGAGTAAATTGAATATTTTTTACCACGAATTTTTTTATTTTAAATTCTTCTTATATCAGAATGTACTAAAAATTACAGTGGGAAGAGAGCACGAAGCGCCAAATATCCCTATGTTTGAAGACCTGCCGAGCTTCTTCCACATTCATCCAAATTCTCGTACCATATGGATTTCAGATTTAATTTTCATTTTAAGCAACGTTGAAATTATATAATTTTATTTTGCCTTTTTTAAATGCGTTTTTAATAAATAGATACGAGAATGTAATTATTTACTAATGAAACACGTGACCAGCACGTCATCGATTTCAACGTTGCAATTAACGAGTGTGGCTATAGCGATAAGTTGATGATAAACTGGCGTTAACGCGTTATGGAATCCTCGCATTACAGGATTGCTAGTAATTCTTATACATACATATAGAATACCTCGTTGGTCGAGTGCTTGCAAGCGCAACTATCGATCGGGAGGTCCTGGGTTCAAATCCCAGGTCGGATACTAACGGATTTTGATGTTCTAGTAGTGACTTGGGGTCTAGATCTATGCCCGGTGTATACCTATATAGGCTCACCACTTATCCCAAAGTCGTGAACGTAACCGGTGAAACGTGGGAGTATACTACACTCCTCTGCTTACCCCTTGGGGGATTATAGGAGATGTGTTATATTAAATTTACATATGTAAAATTTTAAATATTTTCATTATTAAAAACATGTACTATCGCAAAACATCTTCTCGTTCTGACCCTTTTATCATTCCATTGTTGGAACACGGGTCTCCTCTCATAATGAGAGGGTTAATCACCGCTGCAAACACCTTCAATTTATTCTTACTCTCCGTACACGAAAATACGCATTTTCTTTACAGGTTGGTACATTTTCTCGAGCAAACCTCTTCAAAGATCTTAAATGGAGTTTAAAAATATTTAATTTACAAACTGGCAACAGTCATCTCCTTGAAGTTTAAAAGTCTATAACCATGTAGGTATTATATTTTCAAAAGGCAATTGAACGTAAACTAACCGTGAAAAACATGCCAGATGATATTTAAAACAATTTAATATGTATATTGCCTCATAAATACTTCTTCGACGACACTATGATTACGATGACTGAAGTCTATAAGTTTACAACCTCATAAACCTTTTAATCCAACAGGAGCTTAGATTATTAAAGATAAAGGAAACCCAATATTTTTTTTCGCACTTCATCGCGCGGTTATTAAGAACTCATTATGGATACATTGTATATTAATTTCGTAATGTATGATGGGTATAAATAATTTTCATAACGGTGATATTATTATGTATTCATTGAACGTAGTGAGTGCATCATGTGAGACCTACCACCTTTATTACTGGTTATAAAACTTACGTTATATTTACGGTAGCAAGAAAACACTGTTTTTATTAATCAGTAGAATTAATAAACAATGAATTTAACGTTAATATATGCTACGATTAATTTTATATCAGTAAAGTGAATCTGCTCCTTGAGTTCAAATTTTTTTTTATATATTTTTCCACCTTCGACATCACTAACACCCTTCTTCCGTTTAAATAGTTAATTAAAGCATTACTTATATTGAAGTTATTAAGTGTTAGTTTAAATTTTTGGCGCCTTGGATTTTCTTGGGTCTCGCAATGATTTAAAGAAATCGTTTTTCGAGATTGCGAGACATTCGAAACATGCTTGTATTTTGTAAAATATCAGACCTACGAAAACTAATGGTATAAATAGTATACGACGCCGAAAATGCAAGAGCATGTCGTAATTATAATGAAAAGATTACTATTAAAATATTTTATATGAATAGTAACCATGAATGTACAGTAACTTGATATGACCCCAGTTATTGATGTTCTTTTAACAACTATTACTACAAACAACTATAATATCGCATTCAAGTCACAAAACACGAGAAAATATTTTCAACCGTCTGTCAAACTTCACTAGTAGGAGCTGGGGCTTAGGAGGAACATCCATCTAAGTTACCAACGAGTACTGTACAGTCTTATAACAACTCATCTAATATCCCACTCAAGTCACGTAACAAGAGAAAATACGTAATTAAGACTGAGTGCCAATTTTCAGTAGCGAGAGATAGATATAGAGAGAGCCGATAGAGAGGCGGCTTAGGAATACGAACCATCTAAATTACTTAAAATGACCTAGAAATTAGTATTCATCTAAGAACTCATCGAACATCCTATCAAGTCATGAAACAAAGGCAAATATTTTAAATTTACCACCAATCTTCACTAGAAGAAAGGGCAGCTTTGTAGGAAGAACCATCTAAGTTACCTAAAATGACCTAGTTATTGAAATACATCTAACAAGTCATCGAACATCCCAGCACTGCCGCGTATGTACTGGATAGAGTCCGGCACTGACGCGAGACGCCACTTGGTATAATTACTAATAAAGGCGCATAACTCATCAATATAGCAATTTATACGAGCTCCGATCCAGCTACTTATTTAACTAATTGCAACTGATTTTCATAAAAATCCCTATTTTGTAACAGTTTTGCATTACCGTGAATTATATAGAGCTGTATGTCTACCCTTAAAACACACCTATCTATTGGCAAAGTATTGGATACTGGAAAAAGCACTTAACAAGAATTTGGCAACCCGTTAATACTGTTAGATTTTGATGTCATTTGTAATGCTATTTAATAAGAGTATTCTAAATAGACTATGTTCTTCTTAAAATTCGAACTGTTTATATATCAAATTTTAACACAATCGGCTCAGAGATTGAAGTAAAAACGACGATTAAATGATTTTTTTACGATTTCAAAGTTCAAAGAGGCATTAGATGTAGATACTGCATGTCTCAGGTTTTAGCAATCGCTGCTAGAACATCGTAACCATAGTCGGCTGAGCATCTCATTCATTTAATCCTGAGGGTCCAATAACAAAAAGTGAGCTATATTTAACAAATAACATTCACCATCGTATTTAATGGACCACAAGTTGAAACCTAAAAGATTTATTACGGCACGGCACGGCAAATAGTTATAGCAACTCTATGCATACTCCAGAGCGGTGCGCCGTTGCGGCCGTTACAACAGGTCGGGCGAGTTTTTGCCACACGCCCGCTCAAGCCGAGCGTCCACAACGAGCGGCTTCGACCGCTATCGCTTTCATTTACGCTGCACGCTTCTGCGTTGACACAGCATGTTCTTTTTTCAGCAACATGCATTTTTAATACTTTGGACCGCTTGACGATATATCAATTCGTTATTGGAAAGCAGTTAAACGTAATCTTGTTGTTGTTTCCGCTTATTTCGTATAACTTGAGACCCGTATGTCGACTACGTCCATAGATAAGAAATAAGTTTTATGAAGGAATTCGGTTGTTAAAATATGTTGCAATAGTGTATGATATGACATGAAATGGAAGTATTTGGTAACCGTAAGGTTTTTTTTTATATTAAGTTACCTGCTTAATACTGTTAGTTAAATTGCATACATACATGTGAAATTTAGTTCCGATAGCAACATCAAGAACTAATTTAACGACAATAATGAGATATATGTACTGTAACTATACTTGGGATATATATAAATACTTGTTTTTGTAAATCTCGTACGTAGTGTAATTATACCGTAGTGTCAAATAAGAAAGAAATTGCACAGAGTTATAAATATGAACCTTATTATTTCATTTCATTGCAAATACACGTACAATATTCACGTACATAATTTGTTTAGTTTCAAATTTCCATTATTTGTTAATATGTAATTATAATATTTTTCGAATGAAAACAAAAAATATACTTTAAAAATCGCTTCAACGCGTCACTTGCACGGTTACAGAATGTTATAGTTTTTGTTTTATTATCATTTAATTAGAAGACTAAAGCCTTATGATTCTTTAAGTATACAGTGACGTCTCATTCATTACATACATATAATTGTCGGTACCGGTGTCCGTGGGTATTTGACCTATTCGTTCGATTTCAGTGCGAACGAGTAATCAAGATGCTCGGCCATTTACGGTCTTTCGTCTATTGTCATTTCTGCCGACTCGAACAAAAAGCAAACGAAGAAACTGAAAGGCAAATTAATGACAATTATTCGATATAAAAACAAAACGTTTTGAATAATATCTCTCATGTTATGTCCTATAATTGGTTTTCCATCCCGTTACAGAAATATGTAGGACACTAAAGAATACTTTACAGTTGAAATGTTTAAGCACTGTACATATTTAATTTGTCAAGTTTAAGTTAAAAGTTATATAATAAAATAAGCCGTCGTAAATTCTATGTTTAATTACATGTATATTGTTTGCTTTATATATTTTGATATTGGATATACTTTGACATTATCTATTCAAGAATTATTTGACCGTCCAAGCTTTTAATACATAATCTATTTATATATTGGTTGTTTGTCTCTTTCTATCATGAGATGCGCAGTAAAAGAGAATGAAACAATACAAAACAAAATACTTAAACGCATGCGCATGTTAGTTTGAACTAAATAACTAATATTTTTGTTTATTCTAAGACGTTTATTAGTGTGAGTCGAACGCCCACACCTAATAATCGCTTGTAGAACAAACAATTTGTTGTATAACATGACATGTATCGGCTGACCTTTCTCTTAATGTACGGCTAGAGACCGTGTTTTTCACTAATTACATTTTGACAGCTACACTTGGACATTCGCATAAGGTACCGCCACACAAGAAGCGTTTCTCGTCTGGTAGTAAGGCGCTACTAGACGTGAAACGCATTCCATGTGATAGTACCTTATGTGAAATAATTTGTATACTGTAAATTTTGCTCTGTGTTGTGAATACTATTAGTATCTTGAGAGAACTCATACACTGCCATCAAATCGCAAACTAGGCTTGTAAATCGATGGCAATCAGATGGTGAATAAACATTTATAATCAAATTGTTTCTTATAAAACCTAAATCGTCACTGGTAATATGTGAGGGGTATAGTACACTTCTCTACCTACACCTTCGGGGATTAGAGGCGTAATGTAACGATCGTTTTTGTTTTTTATATAACGACTAACTTTTTTATATATCTCAGCAGTCGAACCGCTGGACGTCTGTCCACGGTCTATTATCCCTCGCTCATGTTCAGTGTCCGTAATGAACGACGTTTGAGTAGTAAGTGACATAATAATGATTGGTTACGAGGAATTAATTATATCATTCACTGTATCAGTGGCCGTTGCGCAAACTGTGCGGCGCGTTGGCAACACTCGTATGTAGTAATAGCTGTCGATACGGACTGAATAAATATGGTCGAGTAGGTACTGGCTTGTAAAGTCGATCGTAAGTTTGGTCGATGTCGAGGATCCTATGTGAATGAGTCTTTAAATTTATATTATGCGCTACTGTTTAGACATCTTTATTGTGTGTCCAACGTTGACAGTAAGAATATAGCAATAAAAGATTTATTTATGTGTTTGTGGGAGACATTTCAGAAAAGTTTTAGCTTTTTACACTCCTTTCCAATATAATGTTTAAGTATGTCAAACATGCGCGTATAACATATCGCCCATTTGCGACTAAAGTGTGATATCTCAGAAATATTATCTTTCAGAAAGCAGTGAACGTTATGACTTCAAACTCTCTGAACTGTTTTCTGATAAACAGTGTTTTTGAGATGTTACACTATAGTTGCAAATGAACGATAAATTTTTCGCTTATTAATGTACCAGATATATTTTTAAACCACAATGCAGTTTTGGCATTCTTTTAACATAACTTTGAATTAATCAAGTTTTATTATTAAATATTCCAAGAGTATCTTTACAGATGATTAAAGTCTGTAGGTGAATGACTTTTCACTGCAGTCTCCGGAAGTAAGATCTTCTTAGGTATTTTATGAGTGCTATATGGGTATCTTCCAGAAAAGAGTCCATCAATGCTAGCACCACATTAGCGACTTCTCTGATATTGCACATGTCCATAGGCGATGATGACCTCTTACCATTTGACCTGTATGCTTGTATGCCAGATTAAATTTATAAAATTTGTAACTAGTCGACTACACAGAAAAAACATGTCTGAGCTAAGACGATACAATGTAACAAAAAAGCTGTTAGTGAAAACATATGTAGGTACAGCTCTAATGAAGATGCCATCCATCTATCTGTCTGACGGACACCTGTAGCGTCGATTGATTCTCCAACACTGTCCTGCATTCGACGATCTGACGTCGCATTCACTCTGCCTGGACATCGCGTGATAAAAACTAAACATCTCATTAACTATTTTAATTAATAGCTAAATAGCTACCCGGTCTATTACATGTCACTTTACCATGAATAATATAAAATTATTCATTTTAATCAACAATCAATAATTATTTAACTCAATTAAATTGAAAATAATTTTAACAAATAATTTATTAACAAATCACTTATTATAATTTATTTTCTAATTGCACACATGAAATATATGATATAGTATTACTATTATTCATTAGAATTATTATTATATTACTATTTTATTTAATAATTGGTAATTACGTTTAATTATTTATAACAGAAATTGTTCCTTTATTATTGACAAGCTTTATAATCTTTGTCTTTATTAAAATATCTATTGCTAGTACGTAGTTCTGTTTAAGGTTCCATCTCCTGGGAAGCAGGGATAAAATCTCCAACCCGAGACTATTTCTGCGCCTTACATATAGCATATATGCATACATACTCTTTGTATACTTATACTTAGGAATATTGCAACTCTACGAAATGTGATATATAAGTAATTTTTTATTATCATCATCATCAGCCTTTTTTAGCATCACTGCTGTACATACATCTTTATCAAGACGCGAAATGACCCGTAGACCAAGTTCAGTAATGAATCTTGGATGGACGACCGTTTTTAATGAAAATTAATTCGATTTATTTCTCTTTCAGCTATCAGTAGTACTTCTATATTATTCTAAGATGTAAATAAATAAGTTCATAATAATATCTATGGTTAAAGTGATAAGTATCGAGATACAAACATCAGACGCAAAGTATGGGATCCTATTTAAAAAGTATGTAAAACTTTCTCCAGTCTTCGCGACGCCTCCGTGGAACGTAGTGCAAGGAACCCCCATTGATTTATGGTGCCTGTGATGTGAGTCAAGAATCTTAATGGTACGCTCACCGCTGCGCGTGCTCCGGTGGACATTTTTATTGTGGAAGCCTTTTTAGGGCTTAATAGCTCTTGGGCGGAGTTCGACTCGCTGTTGTACTGAGGGCACGTTTCGATATTTTATAGAAATATAGATCTAAACGTTTCTTTAATTGTAAAAGTCTATCCTTGAAAAAGCCTTTATTGAAACATAGTTCCTGAATATCCTCGAATCGAGAACCAAAAAGATGTAGGATACATTTAACAGGATGGTAGCTTCTATCGAAGAGTTTATGTACCCTATGATCATAATATGTGAAAGAAGATGTAACGTAGCCTTTAAGATTGAAAGACCTATAACGAAAAGACGTAATAATACAAACCAGTATAAAATAGAATAACACTAAAAAAATAGATTGTCTATAAGTAATAGTCAATAAGTCCTCATTTTTTTTGAGTGCTTTCTATCTGTCACTAAGGGAACCTGGCGTAAAGATATCGATGAAATCAATAGCTAGGTATGAAACAATAGCTTATCGCATTCAATAGTACCGTAGGCTATCTGTATAATATAATTAGTGCGAGAATCAACTATGAGTACAATCGCGGTGTAGGTACATAAAAATGTCGACGGCGCACAGCGAGTGTGAAATTTTGTTTTACGACCAACTCGTCAATAGTGTTTGTTAGTAGGTACTGAACGATGACTATTTCAGTACTTAATTAGGCAGAATGTCTTAATTATTATAATATATGGGAGACTGCAATACTGATAAGGATCGGCGCGAATATCAAGTGGCTATCATCGACTACTATTAAGGCATCGAAGAAATTTTCCATGTGTACAATTAAAAAATTCACACATGCCGGACATTCTTACGTTTACATGCTAATGTAATTTGGACTTTACGAAATGCGTTTAAAGTTGAAAATTGTGTGCACATTAGGTTAGTTTATTTTAGAGTATTTCCACGGGTCCATGTGATGCGTTGCTGTGCTTACGTACTTTATTCGTTTCTATATAAATTATAAATTATATAACAAATATGAAACTACAATAAATTTTAGTAAGATACAGTCCACAAAAAAATATTTGGCGACGGTTAGGAATTGTATTAAGGGTTTATTTACTTGTATGCATTTTATAAATAGGTATGTTTTTTCCATGGACCTGGTAATTGAAATTAAAAGCACTGGACAAATATATGACAGCTAATTTAAGATGTTCAATGAGAAAATAAAATATAAAGCATAATTAAATTTAATAACATTTGTAACGTCAACTGAGATTAGAGTTATGTAAACTCAAATTTTTACTATTATTATATGTATTTACATACATGACCTGATGCTGCTGAAATACAAACATCGTAAAGTACTTATGTTTATCGTAAAGTATTCATGTATTTCTGGAGGAGTATTTCCAAGTACATGCAATTTCATCTCAAAGTGCTCGTAGCCCTAACACGGCTGCATATTACAATGGCACAATAAAATTAAGTTACGAGAATCGGACGTGATGTAAAAACATATCTTGATTTATAACTCAAATTATACAAAGCAGAATCTACGAGTTTTGGAAAACAACCATTAATACGAACCCACATTAAGATAGTAAGCCGAATGTTTCAAGGGTTGCTGTCCAAAGCAACTTACAGCATGTGGACAAAGAGACAACGTGTTAGAGAAAGCTGCAAGACGAGATATGACGATAGAAACACAGAAATAAGAATGTAAAATAAATAACGCAAAACGCATTATTAAACAATGAAGAAAATAACGTGAAACTTATAATCATTAATTACCTTAACTCTATATGCTTAAAATATAGGAAAACATTCATATAAATAACTTGTAACGTCACAAATGATGTAAAGGTCGGCTCAAGGAAACCATAAATAATGCAAAACACGACGAATAGACTCAGGAATTTCAGTAGCAATTACTAAGTAACTAGCAAAAATGACCGACTCATTATCTTGTAAATAAAAATGAGATCATAGTCCGCTATTTAAAATTATATTGCTCGACTATAAACAGCGAGGAATTCATAGTGGACCTGTGCGTGCTTCTGCTCTTGCCTTTGTGTCTATCGCTGATGGAATGCTAATTCTATTTTAGTCAGTTCTCTATACGAAATACTACTCGTAATGTTACCTAAATATTTCACCTTAATATAAAATATAATAAAGCTGTGATAGCCTAGTGGTTAAGAACTCAGCCCCTCACTCCGGGGGTGCCGGGTTCAAATCCACGGCGCGCACTTCTTTACAAAAAGTGCGTTTTAAGTTTAAATATCACTTGCTATCATCTTAGAAAAAAATTCTAAGGTGTGTGAAGTC
>DWDT01000614.1:0-19745 GCA_018245595.1 Microceris scylla
TAGGAGTTCACAGTCTGTATTTGTGCCCGGTGTATAGCAATAATCTTATGCCCCTGTCCATGGTGGGCTATAAAAGTAAATTGTATGACGTGCAAGTGTATTATACTTCACTGTCCACCCCTTCGAATAACAAAACTAGTATGACACGGAGCTGTTGTCAGAATGAAAAGGGTCTGCCTTGCTGGCCCAAAGAGGACTGGCAGAATGCACACCCCTACCGGTGTGCACAGCACCAGCACATCTATATAACGATATACAGCGCAGTGTGTTTACCCCCGCGCACACGAAGACCACGCACGGAACGTCCGTAGACTGCTGCGTACAACACAATAGGTATTCCTTTCTTTAACCGTGCGTTGAACACAGCAATTGCCTTAAGTATTAGTATGTATAAAAATCTATTATTAACAGTTCACACAATATTGTAGACAGCGGACTTGAGCATGTTAGGCTGATCTTAACTTATGGCTTGTCACACAATTGATTGCGCGAAACAAAAGAACAATACGATTAAAGTACCAATTGAACAAGACAAAAATGTGTTTGCATGTTGTTTTGGAGATGAGTATAAAATAAATGTGATGTGTGACTTCGAAGCGCGGATTTTCGTCCCACGCGGAAAGTACACACCCACTATTTTCCCACGCGCAAAATATGTGTTCCCCAAAAATATGTGGTCGCCTTTTACTAGTAAGAACATTTAAATCGCACCAATTAAACTTAACATCTACTTTTTTTTCTTCTTCAAATACTGCTACTTATGTTGGCGATCCTATAAATAAATAAATAAAAGAAGTATTCATCAATCATCATCATCATCATCAAGCATCATCATCATCATCATCATCAATATCAGTCACAGCTGGACATAGGCCTCTCCCGATGAGCACCATTTCGCATTCAATTGCGCACTCACCAATAGAAATGTTCAAAACATATCCCTCACCCTGTAGCAGTCGAGCCGGTTGCCGCAGACTTCGTTCACGTAAGTGCCACGCTCGCACTTCTTGTACAGCCGGTCCCCCCTCAATATGTTGCACTTCTCGTGGTTCGGCAGCAAGTTGTCTGCGCCCTCACACACGGGGCACTCCACCAATATTCTATTAAAACCCAACCAGTTTTATATAATAGATTTTCAACGACTCTTAGCCAGCAAGCTATGACTCAATACGAGGACTTTCTTTCTACTGATACAAAAGTCCTTCTGTATTAAGTCTTTGTGTATTAAATATTATCTACTGATAATCATTATCATCATCATAATCAGCCTACTCCCGTCCACTGGACACAAGCCTCCCCCAATGAGCACCATCGCGCCTCCTCGCGCTGTCCTCGGCTTGTCGCAACCAGTATCTGCCTGCAGCCTTTCGCAGATCGTCGTCTATAGATAATACTTAATATAAACGCTGGTCGTCATATTTCGAATACATTCATTCACAATTTGTTTTATTGGGTTGATAAGGACTTGGCTTTGGAACAACCCTAGGTTTTTGGGTTCAGGTTTGACAAGGACGAAGTTCTTGGATGTAACAGAAAGAGTCGCTTTAAAAATGTTTTCGGATTGCATGATAATAATATAACATAGAATCTACAATGCTACTTACATATATTCCGCTTCCCATCGACTTCTAGATATGACCAGCTGCAGGCGGTCGCGTACACTAAATAAGCGACACTGAAAAGCTCCAACAGTTACATCCATTGTATACAACTTATTTCAATGTATATTGTGTCCTCAACATTCAATTCCTGTCCACTGCTGAATGCAAGTCTCTCCAATACCTCTTCGCATCGAGCAGCTGCGAGCCCCCTTCTGCATTTCGTCACTCCGCCCAGCTGGAGGGCGTTGTCCCCGTGCAATATGGAAATAGACTTCTCTGTCATTACATATTCACTTTTATTCAGTGACTATTTCCTCATGTGTTGTTCAAATGAAAAATATATAAAATTCCTTAGCAATGACAGACTTACCTAGCGCCTTTTTATGTGTGTTCAAATAAGTAACTGAATATGGCTGGCAAATAAAATTTAAAGCATTTTAAAAGTATCACAAAAATAAATATTCTATTATTTCGTTTATAACATTGAGAATTATTATATAAAGTACATTAAAAGCTCCATTTAGATATTGAACGCGGACTGTGTCCCGGATCAGTTACCCTGACACGTCGTTAGGTTCTTCCCTCTCGATGAGGTTGCGAGAGTCGTACTCGCCGCGGTAGCGCGCGAGGCAGGCACCACTCAACAGCACAAATACAACCAAAGAGCGCATTTTGCTCCGAGTTCTGTGAATTCATATTATAATAATTCATAAATACTTCAGATAGGTATCAGATACCAGCCGATTCGGAAGCCAGAAATCTCCGAAACAGACTAAAAAAAAAAGTATGTCACGTTTGTAAGGACAGAATTTTGTGCAATCGGTGCTATCTGCAACCCACTAAGGGACCCGGCGTGACGATTAATAACATAAAAACAAACGGCACTCATTAAAGTATCCTAACAATATAATATATACGAATATCATAGTACAATTATTAATATGTTGTAATTACTCATAGAGATACCGTCCTTAGGTAATAATGTCTTTGAGATATGTACATACATATTTGAAATACTTGGAACTTGGAAGATTGTGTGAATGAGTCGAACGTCAGTATTGTCGCGAATTCGTAAATACTAGGAATCTATTATTTATAGTGCGGTACAATGTTTTACATGTATGAGAGACATTGAAATTTGAACAGTAGTATAGATATGCCGCCTGCTCTTTCGTTTCCAATTCGACAAATGACGAAGAGAATGAACAATGGCGATGTTCATTTATTATTTTGAGAAAATATGTATTGAATATTGCGATGTGTGCGTCGCGCGCGCCTCGTGGCCGCCAGCGGTCAGCAGACCAGGTCGCATCGTTTGTGGCGTCGCGACTCGCACCACGTAGTGAAATCTATTTCGATGCGCCATGAGCCATTCGTTTCCGCCGGAAATATCGATGCAAAACATGTTATTGTTTATATACGATTGTTATTTCGTCTTGTTTACTGAACCGAGTAAAGTTTGTTGAAATAAAAACAAAATAGCTCTTACCAAGTTAAGAATATGACTTTTTAAACCGATTTTATTGAACACATAAACTTTGGTAGTTTATGGGTTCACGTCTTTAAAGCAGTTCGAGTCACCGCTGCCGTCTTTTTTTTAAAGTTTAAAATGAATATAATCCGTCAGATAATAAATAAGGCGACGCTGTTAAATACTGAAATGAGACAATATTTTAATACTGAAAAATAAGTTTCATCCTCAAGTCACTGACTTGGAATTATATATATCGTAAGACGTCAATAATATCGAACACATCGGATTTTTCCTCCCTTGTTTATTTATACGAAACACTGCTGGGATTGTTCGGTTCGAGTCCGTACTTGGGCGTTTTCAGAGAGACTTGGAAGTTGAAGTGAGTAAAATAAATTGGCTCGGGCCGTGCGTTATGTGGACGGAATGCTGCTGCGTGCGCAAGCGCCGCGCCGCCCGCCGCGCCGCCCGCCCAGACAGCCGCCCACCGAATGCGCACTCGAGTATCACACTTCGTGCAACGTACATGTTCTAGTGCAAGGACTGTGCTCAATATTTTTACGACATTCTTCAAAACCATACTAAAATTCAAATAAGTGCCCGAAAATAATAACAATAAAAAATCTTTATAAAACTTGTGTCCTGTGAAATAAATATTTTGAACGTGAACAATGGGTATGATTTCGCGAGTGCGTAGCAGAATCAGAAGCGACTCATTCTCGAAGATTCCCACAATCAAATCCGAGGACAAAATAGCAAATACTGGTAGGTACACTTTTTAATTTAAATATATTCAGCTACGTTTTGCCCTTAAACACCTAAATATCAAAATTTTGAGGAAGAACGGATTCAAATGTTTCTATAGAGTAAAACAGTCGCGAACCTAGCACCTTACTCCATTAAATTGAAGATGTTTCGGACTTTACAAACGATATTGAAGTATTTCTATTCTATTCCATAATCATACAGATATGTAAAAATCAAATGTGAACATTTTAAGCTGTCTAAGTGCTGATGTTTTGACTTTAGTATGGGTTATATCACTGGTGCTGCTGCTGCCGTACTGGGCGCCGCGGGGGCTGTTCGTCGCCCTGGGCGGCGCGTGGCTGATGGCAGCCTACACGTGCCTGGTGCTACCAGTCCTCATATCTGCCAACTACAAGTATCCAGCGAGATGGTATCCAGCTGTGGCCAAATTAGTACAAGGTAAGCAGTAAAAACAGGCCGGAGTTGTGATGTGATGTGATGAAGCAGTTTGAATCAACACACACACACACACTATCAGCCTGTCATCGTCCACTGCTGGACAAGCGTGTGGCGTGTGGCAGACACAAGTGCTCGATCTTCTGCTCTATGCGTCCAACCACTGCCAGCCACTTTGCATTTTATTTACCAGTTTGAATCAACGCTAAATATTTTCCCCAATATCATCATATTAATAAACGTCGTAAAAATACTCAGAAGTATTTGTGTGTCAACATGTTGGGCGTTTTGGCATAAACATAAGCCGCCCATTCATATAGTTATATTAGTCTCCGCTATATCATAATGAAACTAATTAGTCATTACTAAACATCATTTCATGGAACACACAGTAATTATAATGACATTCTATATTTTATATCGTAAAGCCGACAATTAAAAAGCGGTTCAGTATAAAATTATTCGATAATTAATATGTATACAAATAAAAACCGATCAACAAAAACAGAAATGAACATATCAAAGCTTAATGAATAACAAAGATGACTTTAACAGATGACTTAAACTGAATTACAAAAACTTCAAGTAGTTAGATCGGAACTTATTTGAATATTTTGTCTGGGAACGACTTATATATAATTGGTACGAAGGATACATAATTAAAATCATTCTAAATGTACATTATTAGACGATCAACAAGCGGTTAGAAATTCAAACCTACGCTTCAGTATTGTACAGTCACATACGTCGGAACTGTCTGCCAATCCGCACTTGGGCAGCGTGGCAGACTATGGCCTTAACCCTCTCAATATGAGAGGAGACCCGTATTCCAGCAGTGGAATTGTAATGGGTTGAAAAAAAAAACGGAAAAGAATTTGATGCAACTTTTTAAATGCAATTTTCCTTCGATAATGTAAAGGCTAAAATTATATATTTGTTACAGCAGATGTATATCATATTTTAGTACTAAGATTATTTTGAGATTTATAACAGCAAGTACGTACTTGAGAATTTCGTCAAGTTGGTCAGAATTGAGCTCCCTGAGCTCGGTGCCGTGGACGACGGCGGCCTTGGCCTCGCGGGGGTTCACTTCGGACACTGGAATGTTGAGCCGAGCGGCGATGTCTTCCACAGTCTCGTTGCCTTCAGAGATAATGCCCACCGACTTCGCGATAGCCTTCGCCGTGATTGGGTGATCGCCCGTTACCATAATAACCTGACGACAGCGGATAAAGTCGAAAAAGGTTCCACAAATGAAGTAACGAAATTGTTTATTCCGTACTCCTCTGGCATCACCAGAGAGCTTATTTACATATATCACATTATATAACTTATTTAATAAAATAAATATTTTCTATATTTCATATGAAAAGCTGATTCACCGTAATGGCTGATCAACTACAGAGTGACCCGCGCGAACGCAATGCTTCGAACAATCCCACAATAAGGTGCCCAATAAACTTCCAACCCCACAGTATTTGAGTACGAAAGAGACAACCCTCACCAATGATACGCTATGGAAGGATTCTTTCGTTTGAGGCAGATTTATCAGTGAACATGCGACGAAGGAGTTCAATGCTGACGCTGCTGGTTTCATTAATTTGGTCGATCAGGAGTACAAGGGAATTACAGACGTCGACAAATATTATGTCAAATCTATACCTCACGCTTACTACCACATAGTTCTCTGTTGGTATAAGATAGTGTTGATGGCTCAGAAGAATGGAACATCACCTAATGAGTAAGAGAAGTTGGTTAATTTTGTCAACGGCTCGGCGGCGGCGGCCCCGGCGTAATTGCCGCAGGAGCAGAGGAATACTTAGAGGGTTTGGGAGATTTCACTGACGTCACAGGCGTCTAAACATCTACGAGCGGAAGAACTGAATGACCGAGGTCATTTTGGCCGAGCAACTGCCCAGACTCATGGATTATATGAGACACTCTCAGCACCAGCAATCGCTCTAGAAAGAGTGCTTGAAGATCACGCAGCCTCAGGAAGAGGCGCAAATCCCGACGATGCCTGGATGATTCCAGGAATCACCCCACAACCCCGTCAGGCGCAACGAGAAAGGCAGGCAATAGACCCAGGACGCTAACAACGTGAAGAAAGACGTAAGAGTGAAGAACAAGGCCTTGATGATACAGATGAAGTAGGAGGAGCGGAGGTTAGGCCAGAAGAGGAAGAGCAGGCTGATATTATATCACCATCAGTTAATCTGTTAGGTTGGCGTAGACTAAGGACCTTCACCGCGAACCAACTACGCGAAATTGAAGAACCAGGGCGTCATCAATCGTAGGTAGGTGGCAGCCAAGTCTGGAGACCTAAGACTCACACGTTATGTCGTTTCCAGTTGGCTACTGAGATGGAACGAAATGAAGTTTAAAAATATAGGAGCACTTTATACCTTAATACCAGCAGATCGGCACTTAGCGACGGCGTCAGGCACAGCGGCGCGCGGAGGATCGATCATACTCATGAGGCCGACGAAACGGAGGTTGTCCAGGGGGAAGTTGGGGTCGTCAGTGTTGAACTTGTAGCCGATCGGATACTTGTCAGAGGGCAGTTGGAAATCGCAGAAACCGAGCACACGTTCTCCGAGACCACCGAGTTCCAGGTACGCGTTGTTGAAAGCTTCCTTCATTTCTTCATCCAAGACCTGGGGAAAGAGAACGCGATACAAAATTCTGTTATCACACCTGGAAGACAGATTTATGGTAAAAAATTACCTTTTCCTTTCCGCCAATAAAGATAGTGCCGCAGCGTTCCAAAATCCTTTCGGGGGCACCCTTCATCACGAGCAAGTGGCGAGGATCGCTGGGGTCATCGCTTTCATGGATAGACACTTGGTACTTGTTCGTAGAGTTGAATGGAATTTCGCAGACTTTCTTGTTACGCTTCCTAATAGACATCACATCTCCCAGAGCGAGCTCCATGCACTTCAGTAAAGCAGCCTCGGACGCGTCACCAGCGACTTCCTTCTTCAGGATTGGCACGCCGTCTTGACCACCCTTGAACTCAGCGCGGTTGCAAAGAGTAGCGATCTTGGCGAGAGCTTTGAATCCGGGGCTGGTGCGATCTGTTAAAGAATTATACGGTTACAGCATTCTTAAAACTTAACGTAACATCACATCTGTAATTACCGAAGGGGTAGGCAGAGGGCCCTCACATGTTTTAACTTATAACATTCTTAAAATTTAAGCAGATTTTATTCAAAAAAACACATACATGTTATTCTAATGTTTCCATAACGATAAAAAATAGTTACCATATTGAACTCCAGATTGGTCCTCAGTGGTGTCAGCCTCGATGATCTGATTATCGAACCACATGTGCGCAACAGTCATCCTGTTCTGGGTCAGGGTTCCGGTCTTGTCCGAACAGATAGTAGAGGTAGAGCCGAGAGTCTCAACAGCCTCCAAATTCTTTACCAGGCAGTTCTTAGAGGCCATGCGCTTGGCAGTGAGAGTCAGACACACCGTGACGGTAGCCAGTAAACCTTCAGGTACGTTAGCTACGATGATACCTGGTAAGGACCAAAGACATTACATTGGAAAACCCTTAGAATCTTGATCCTTAAGCGAACATTTCTACCAGAGCAGAGTTATACAACTTACCAATAAGGAAAATGACGGCATCCAGCCAGTGATAGCCCAAGATAAAAGCAATGATGAAGAAGGTGACTCCGAGGAACACGGCGACTCCAGTGATCAAATGAATGAAATGGTGGATTTCCTTAGCGATCGGGGTCTCTCCAGTGTCCAAACCAGAAGCCAATCCAGCGATACGACCCATTACCTGGAAAGGGATTATCAAAAATCAGCTATAGATTGCCAATTCAGGACGAAATATTTCATATTTTTACATATAACCTTAAACTTACGGTGTTATCTCCGCAGCAGATAACAATCCCCTTAGCTGTACCTTCAACAGCATTGGTAGAGAAAAATGCCAAGTTCTTTGTTTCAAGGGGGTTCTCGTTGGTGAACTCAGGTCCACGAGATTGGGGCTCGGATTCGCCAGTTAAACTGGAGTTGTCCACTTTAAAACCACGGGCCTCAATGATACGAATATCAGCCGGGATACGGTCACCGAATTTTACCTAAAAAAGAACTCAAGAATTAGTTGGTATCTAAAATTGTCTTAAGTTCAACTTAGTGAATACAAACAGAATAAGAGCGAACAATAGAAATAACGGAATATGATAATCTGTCTACTTTTATAACACCAACCTCAACAATGTCACCGAGTACCAGATCTTCAGCTCGCAGGGTCAGCTTCTCGCCTTCACGAATAACAGTAGCGAACTGGGGCACCATGTTCTTGAAGGATTCCATAATCTTAGAAGACTTGCTTTCTTGATAGTATGAGAATATACCCGTTACGATTACCACAGCAGCCAATACAATGCCAAGATACAAGTTGTCGTCCGCAGGTTCTTCAACAGTACTCGCCTGAAATATGAATCATATAGCTTCTAGGAACTTTCACGGACAAAACGAACATAATCTTAAAAGGGCTGAATTCTTCACCACTAAGCAATTTACGGTTAGCATACCTGAATTCCATAGGCAATAAAGCATAGAATAGCACCAATCCACAGTAGTAACGCGAAGCCACCGAACAGATTTTTACAAAACTTTACCCATTCGGGCGTCTGTTTTGGTGGCGTGAGTGCGTTTGGACCATCTCGTTCGAGATTCTCTTTTGCTTTTGCGTGACTGAGGCCCTGTAAATATTGACGTATGTTGTGACTTCTTGTTCAGTAATTAAAATAACAATAGTAATTTTTTTTTTAAATATAATTTAATCGTTTATTTCACTTAAAACGTTAGATTCCAAGATACACAGAACAACTTACATTTTCGGGATGTGTCTGAAATCTTTGGTATAACTCCTCCGGCGTAATTTTATGGTAATCGATGTCCAATTCCTGTTTGAGATCATCTAAATCTCCTGGTTTTCGCTTTTTCGCAGGGGGTTTCCGGCGAGTCTGCGCGATTTATAATGTGTGTCAGTTTCGACTTTAAGATGTAGGCCAAGTGTCGACCTTTTCACAGTACAACAATAAGTATATTTTTACAGGCTTCATCATAGTAACAGGCGTTATGTAATGAGGACAACACGAAGTACGTATCTTATTAGGCAAACAAGCAAAGTAGAAACAAAAGGCAGTAAACAATGCAAATCGATGTAATAGAAAATCTGAACATGCATTACAGTAATGAGTAGTGATCGCGGGCCGTCACAGCGACGGCTCGCGTCGTCGGTCACTACACAATATAGATATGAGATGGTAATGTAAATTAAAAACCTTGTACTGTCCATCGGCAGTTCTATTATCATCCTTAATGGGGGCGATGGTGGCGACGCGGTACGAGTCGGAACGGCCATGCTGCAAACATAACTAGGAGCTAGACACATTCTACAAGGCGGCCCTACGGCCATGCTCTCAATGGTAACTAGATGAGAGTGAGGATGATCAGGGTGATAACGCATGTTTCTGATTAACGCCGCTGACATCGGGACATCAGAATCAAGCGTTACTACATTAACATGCAAAAGTAAATGAAGTAGCCTTTCTAATAATCATCAAAACAGTATATAAAAGTATCAATAAAGACACTTCAGTTACTTTTACATCAGTGAACACAAAATCTGGCTTTTTAATAGTAGCGTAGGGTGAAACAGGATTTTTAAAATTGTAAATACATGGATTCAGTAGCTTTCAATTGGTATAATTAAATAATTTTAAAAGTGATCAACAATAAATGATTCCTAGCATTAGTAGATAGAATGCGTACAATCCATAATGCAAATTAATACACCGGTAAGCAGGGCCGAACGTGACGAACAACAAAAAGGCAATTGTATAGCGGAGAGCACACAGCAACGGGGAGCGTGTCCGTGTGGCGTGACCTTGGCAAGCGCATGCTCTATAGTCCTGCTGGGATCGCCGGCTCAATGGCACTCAATTGATCTGAACTAGTTGCGTGTGCGAACCTGAGCGCGGTGTAAGGACGCCGCGTACCTCCTATGCACGACTACGTTGCTCCCATTCATTGCTGCCCTCCACATTTAAATCGGCTGCGCAAACGTGACTGTGAGAAAATTAAACGCCCAGTCGACTGTTATACCACATTTTACAGTCGGCTTCATTGCTTCAGGAAACACGCATAAACTTATTCGAAACCATAAAGATTTGTGTGCAAGACAGGCATAATGTCACCAGGTCTAAATGCGTCCGCGACGCAGTAAACAAGTCGCCGCGCCGTCGATAATTGATGAACGTTTTCATGGTGGACCTCATTAAACCGCGCCCTGAATTCCCATGAAGGTTATTGCCAGAAGTGGAACAATGGACACCGGGACTAGCTGTTTCCGTAATAGACGGCAGCTCGGGTGACAACTCGTCAATTATAAAGGATTCTGTTATGGGTCATCACTGAACACATACACGTTAATTAACAGTGTCGGGTTGAAGTAATGAAGGGCCACAATAGGAAGAGAAATTAATTAGTTCCATTTAGGTCAGTTACGATTATGGAAACATAAAATATTCACATCTCCAAAATAGGGACGGTGCACGTTCGTAAGCGAGGCGCGCTCTCTACGTTACATAAGCGGCCCTCTAGACGCATGCGCACTGCGGCCCAACCCCCACTTGCCTCTCGCTACCCTCGACATAAATAGCTAAAAGACAAGGTTGCCACCCCGGACCCCGTCGACCGCATTCTATAATCTCTGTAAAGGTTAAACAGGAATCTGGTGGAAAATTTAAACCAGTTGTAACGAGACCAAAACTCGCTTATGTCTCGCGAACAATATTGAATTTAACCTTAATTGAAAAGGCGATAGTTCCTGAAGTATCTGTAATACTTTATTAATGGAGATATTTCCTAAGTAGTCTCAAGGGGTTTACTAGTATCTTTTTTAATAAGGATCTTTTTTATTTCGAGTTTAGAAGGTTTGATTAAAAATGTCCAATGTATTTCGCCCAATTCTCTTTTCTTTCCCATTATAGCATATTAATGGCCCTTCTGGTGGAGTACTTTGGCAAGTCGCAGCTGGTGGACGACAAGAATTGAGACAGATTTGACAGAAGTGTAAAACAAAGTCTAAGCTGCCCTACAAGGTTTTAACGGTCTCGTCTGCGATGTTCCCATTCAAATAAAATGGCGAGCCGAACAAACGAATCTAATTGAGAAACAATACAGCTACATTACTGAGTTATTCCAATAACGGGATCGCAAATTTCGTTAGCCCGATGAATGTCAGCGATCGGCCACTCATTGTCACGGCCACGAAACCACTTTGCACCGAAAATTTGTGGTTACTATCGTAGTAGTTCCGTGACATGTGAATGAGACTATTATTTTTAAAGAATATCGCGTCGCGATACCGTTGCGTGAGTCTCGTCGGCAATTAGCCGCGGTCGTTGCCAAAATATTATTAGCCCCGTTCACGTGCCTTTGTTGATATGCTTGCTTTATACTTGTCTCTATAACTTCATTGGCACTTCGCGCAGAGAAATTTATAGGTGACAAAACTGAGGCGCATTCTTTTCATGATTTGGGTCAAACGCAACATGCAACATTTTGGTCCAATTCGTAACACATTTGCTTTTTATATTAATCTAGAACCTAAACAAGCCAAGGGATAAGAATGTATACATTATACAATGCCGTAGGGATAATTCTAAATTAAACTGGTAGAGATTTTGTTGTGTGCAACTTCCAAATATCTTTAGAATTCTTGTATCGCATTTGCGCCGAATGTTATTAAACTCTAGACAAGGAGGTCATCAATGTTATTTAAGTGCTATCCAAACACGAATTTGTTTTTGTAATTATTGCTTTAGCACAATTTAATTGTATCGATAAAAGAAAACGTGTTGTAAATGTACGTGTACACATCAACAACGATAAAAGTCCATCAACAGAAGCTATAAGTACTGATGGATATGTCGAAAGTATGTATTATTTGGCAGCCATAGTTATAAATAGTATATCGATACATGTTTCGTCTCCCAGTCCGTCTGTGTGGTTTAATTTGGAAACGACAGTAGCATTGGTCATGGTTCTTTAACGGTGCGATGTATAATTAGAGACGTGCCCTTCATTATCTCAAAAGGTTCGGACTGAGGTAAATAATTTAGAGGTGACGGTAGTCAGTAAAAATTATAAGTAAATATTTAAAATTTTCAACGGTTGCTTTTCGTATGGTCTGCTGTTAGTATTATCTATGTACTTTGGGTTGTCGCATCAAAAGACTTTAATAAGTAAGCTTTGATATTATTTTCAATTTCTCATATTATCTTGTATTAGAATTATTCGGTTTCCTTTGAACGAGATAAATTTCAATTTAAAAAATGAATGAAATTTATTTTTTCGCGCTCTGTATAGTAACAGGAAATTCTTAACAGGTAACAGGAAAAATTGGTCTAAAACATCCAAATCCCATGTTTTATACAATATTATGTTTTGCAAGAAGCATTTACGAACGCGTACAATGTATGTTTATATATATTTCAAATCGTTAAAATCTGACAGTTTGATGAATTATACAAAAAATGTTTTTTAGTTTTATTTATACATTCGGCTGTTCGCATCTGTCATTCTTTCAAAACGTAATTATTAGGGGCCATTTGAATGAACAACTTATTTGAGAACTTTTAATAGTCATATGTTAATTATACGGCTTTGAATTACTCGTCGCCTACAGATAAAAAAATTAAGAAATATTAAACAGCAATTAAACGTTTCAAGGGTTTCTTTAAGAAAGATGGGATTTATCTCCAATCTAGCCAAATCTAGCTCAAATGAAAGGGTGTGGCCCGAAAACTTTGACCTACGTCCGTAATGGATAACCAATATTGTGTTATTGAATTATATATTAGAGTAAAATGTTTTAGATAGATAGCCGTTGGAGTATATGTGTTCTGGAGTGGAGACTGCATCTAGGTAAACGTAGTGTAGGACGCCCTCCAGCTAGGTGGAGTGACGATATACGCAGAGTGGCTGGCAGTGGTTGGATGCGAAGAGCTGAAGATCGAGCTCAGTGGCGTGCCATTGCAAAGGCCTGTGTCCAGCAGTGGACGAGAGCGGGCTGATGATGAAAGAATCTCACTCACGTGTTCATGAAACTATGCATGCGCGTATTCTAAACGTCTGTAAGCTTCGCTTTAAATTAAAAACTTAATTTTTTACAAAAATGTTGAAATTATCTTGTCTTTTTTATTATATTAACGACCCTTACGCTAATATGAAATTGTAACAAAGTTTAAACATGTATATATGCTAAAATGTGAATAATTGTTCAGGAGACAAGTGTGTTCAAATAGAAAACCCAACGAAATGCATACATTACTCCAATTTGGGGTGAGTGCTCGGGGATAAAGGCTGCATATATTCATGAGGGGGGTGACAGTACAAAGAACTGCGACAACCGCAGCTAATGGCATCACTTCAGCGATACTGTACGCTTTGACATGGCTTATTATAATCAAAATATGTACCAATAGCCGTCGACGAAGTTCGACCATCTTACGTAATTTCGAATCTCTACTAAAACGTTTCCACAACCTTTTGAGTTCCTTCTTGCATTTTTAAATTTTACTTTTGCGATTGTTCAGCGCTCTATATAATAAAATGTAAATTTTCGTATCGAATATTTTCAAATCGATTTTTCATGAGGGCATGTGTCAAAATGAAAACTATTCTCTTTCGACTGTGCTGGGTTTTTGCGCACTAGATTGTGTGCGTTTTTGAAAATTTTCCAATCTCAAGGCCCGTGTCCAGCAGCCTAATTGATGCGTGCGCGCTATAGTCATAAAGGATAAAGGAAATACTCCAATGGAGCGACGGCACTCTATGCGATTTAAATGACATAATGACAAGGCAATTTTCTAATAAACCTTCGGTGCTACAGTTCTCGTGTTGAAGCACGGCCGCCTCCCGGCAACCTGTTTAGCCACTTCCTTCAGGACACCTTGGAAGGAGAACACTTATTCCAATGCCCGGCCAAAACCAATCATCCTACACAAACGTATATGGAATCTTCCGTATCATTATCTTCAATGACTTATATTTAGTACGCCTGATTGTTTTAGGTTTTTTTTTCTCATTTAATATGCTAAAGTCAAGTATCTACATTTCACACTATTGTAGAAAACATAAAATAGTTATTTGGACATTAATAAAATAGTTATTTGGAAATATTATTTGGACAGTAGAATAATTGAAAATTATTTGATTTAAAATTACAAAATTTAAATTTCAAAGGCATAGAAAAGTCTAGTTTTTTGTGAATGGACCAACCGAGAAGTCGTAAAATATTTTATAAGTTAGAATCGATTTCACTACTACCTACTACGTCCGTGTCAAAAAATTCGAATCCATAATAAAAAGGACCATTTGATATTCACTTTTTAACTAATTGAATATTGAGTTCTTGTTAAGGTTCTTTTTTAATTGGAGTGTTTAGGAAGTGTTCAGCGGCAGGGACTAGAGCGAAGTGTCTCGCTCGCCGCACAGATCGATACGGGACGTTATGTAACCAGCCGGCGCCGTCGGCCACACATTGCTCCCTTTCTGCTGCTTGTCAGTTACACACATAAAACAACTACAATGGCTACAACCAGCGGCATACATTAAAGCGCACTTCAATTATCATACAAAGAGAACACAAAAAACAGGAACAAAAATTCTAAAAAACACTAGAGGCAAACGTAAAACGTGTACAACAAGCTTGGACTGAAAATTCCTTAGCTAAGGGTGTGCTGCATGTCAGCTGACAATAAAAGTGATAGGAGAACAAAGGCTGAAAAACGTGCTAATGGGGATTCCTTTAAATTTCTATACAGGGACATGCTGAAAAGGCGCAAGTGTTCCACTAAGGAGGCAGATAATTTCCTTGAATAAGAAACCTGCTGAAATTTTCCGCACTATAAGTGACATGCACTCATCTCCATGTAGGCAGCGGGCTACCCGATGGGGCTCGCCACTGCAAAGGCCTATTACAAGCACTACAGCAAGCGACACTGCACTCACCTCGCCCATTGTCGCTAGTCTTTATTGGAAAGGCGGATTAAAACTGTGAACCGCCTCTCGGCCTCGTCTCTGATCCTCGACTGAGCGGGGTAGGTCGTCGCTAGTTCTGCAACAACGGTGACCGTTACGGCTTCCTCGTTCCAACGAAAAACTTAAAAATGTGTGCGCTTTCACGTCGTCCCGTCGCACGACACTGAGGCTATGTCATCGTGATATGAAACTAAAACCCGGTATGAGAGAGTGCACGGGTGGAGGAGGCGCGACTGAGCGACGTTCGGCGGCCTGGCTCGGGCGGCGACTGACGATGGGGCCAGCGCGTATCGAGCCGACGGCACACTGACGTCACACTGCGTCACGACGCCAGCGCCGCCGCTGCCAGCGTCGCGCGCAACCCGCTGCGCACGGCGCCCCCCGCGCGCCGCCCCCGCCGCCACCGCCGCGCCCGCCCCTCGCGTAACCTTCCACAACCGGCACCGATGACAACCTCCGATCGCCAATGTTTCCGTCCACGCACACTTCTTTCTATCTTTCCCAATCATTATCTGATTTTGGAAACGTCAGGGAAAAGCCTCGATAACAGTTACGTTTTAAAGTTAAACGAACTGAAGACTTATTTTCTCATGTGTCGTAAAAATGCTTTTAGGCCAATGGGGTTAATATATTTTTATGAGACGTATGTATTTAAGGCGCGCGTCGAAGATGACGAAAGGCGGATGGCGGCGCAACTTACATTAAATGTCAATCATTTTATAAAAGCTGTAATCTATAAAAAGGTTTTTTCTAGATAGCAACAGGAATATTATATAGTTAAAATATAAAAGATGTTATGCCTGCATAGATCTGAACTTACGCATTAAGTCGACATCTATATGGAATAATATTACGCAGCACCGTTTAGGATTAGGAAAGCCGTAAAGTAATTTTACGGTTAGTGAATATATTTGAGGCCATTTTATTGGACTCACATTATGATAATATAACACACGAGCCTCGTAGATACACATGTTTTATTTCTATTTGCTTTCCGCACTACGTGACCGACATTCACGTCCAAATAAAGCCACGAACATCACCATGGATGTCGCTTTGTCCATCTCTATCGATTTATTGTCTCACGTCAGAAAACAAAACCGATCGAATCAAGATATAGACGAAAGATATGAAAATCGCTAAATACTTTCTTTGAAAGGAATACCTGTGAATGATCAGGAAATTTTTATGTACGTAGTCAAGAAAATTGTAAATCTGTGCAGAAATCAACTATGGATCCAGACCGAGCATCGATGCAGTTAAGGAAATACCTCGACAGAATTAATAATGTCGTTCAACGATACACAAAGTGAAAATTTTATCGAAGCGAGAAATAACCATGCATTCGACGGCTATTTTTAACCAATCGATAAAAATAAATTGCCATCGAGCTGCTTGTGGTACATTTATACTTACACGCGGTAATATATTCGGTTTAAGTTCGCATTAAAGTTAGATTGATGAATACATTAAGGAGATAATTGCGTTCATGAAAATAAATGGCGGCGAGTTTCGCTCGCCTCCTTGAGAACGTATAATTCCTGCTTATTATAACGTATAAGGAAATTTCTAAATGAGTATACTAAACTTCAACGAATAAATCATCCTAATTATTATATAAAGAACATCTTACTAGGTGAATGATATTAGTATAATCCGATAATTTTTCCATATCAGCTCAAGACTCCTGTGCCTCTGTAAATCCATTTCCTCCAGAGGCACCCGTCATATATTAATTTCCGGTGCCTGACGCTACTCACGTCGCGTAATTACCCACCATCAAACATACACGTAGGTAGACAGTTACTATCAACGGGCCAGTTTTCAACCCTGTAGTAAACGCACGATCGAACTGTACAAATGCTTGTGTATTACTTAGCCTCCCTTCGGCAGGATGAGAAAGAAAATCCCCGTGGAGGCACGAACAAATATCGGGATTTTCCGATGCGTCACTGTCTTTTCCTGCTGAGCGCTTATTCTCATACAGTACTAGCCTACCTTCTTGGTGTTAACTATAATACTAACCAGTCACTTAGCCGTTGTCACGTGTTAAGTAGGTTAAGGCTGGTCAGGCAATATTTTGTATGCATTCTTGCCATGCGTTCCTATGTAAATAGAGTTTAAAATTGCATATTTTTCAATTCGAGCCGCCGTGCCCCGCCCGTGCACGTATTTTCATTTTACCGGGTCTAGAGTGGAACGTATAACAAAAGGATTTTTCTCTTCATTGTTTCTGTAGAACCATTGTCCAGAATTCTAGCACAATTTATCACGTCACGGTTAAGCTACTTACAGCTTTATCGCTTTTATATATATTTGCTAATAATTAAGGAGTCAATGTATATCCTTCGTATTGGACAGTATCATCTTTAAAGTTTCCGTTTTGAGGTTTAATATAGCATTTCACCTAGGCAACGATCTATCCAATAATTCACAACAACGGTAATTGCATACAAATTACATTTGTACACAATCAATGTGAAGGCAGAAAGGCACCCCTATATAATTAGTTGCAGGTCGTCGTGTACCCAACACCCCCGGGGAAACCTGCCAATCAATAAGAGTGCAACGCGTTAGGCGCCTGAAATATCGACTTGAAATAATGCACCGTATCGACCCGGGTATTTCACAACTATAGGTCAGTTACTTCATAACCAGCTCGTCGTAACCTGGATAATTTAAGTTTTTCAAAGCATTGAATTTTACCTATTCAAATACGAGATCGACTGTTAGATTTGCAGCATCATCGAAAAATCATAAATTCTCAATATTTCTCAGAAACTTTGAAGAAAAAAGCTTCCGCTCGAGCCGAAAGCTTCAACAGCCGCAAGCACGACCCGGTTAACATTAAATTGCTTACAAATAAAAATGGCTGATGTCATTGACGAGCAAACAAAGAGATTTTAGGCGATAATAATTTAACAGGGTGTTTATGAAGTATTATATAAGGGCCTCAGTATCAGCGTCGAGGCAACGGCCCATTCCTTTGCCTTAGAATACCGCCTGATATGAAAATTCGTCGTGAAGCGGTCCGCGGTGAGGGAGGAGGAGGCGGGGACACTCGGGTTGAGGCCGGGGGGTGTGTGGAGGCTTTATTTGGGTCACCCCGGGCGTCATTCCCCGCGATCAATAGCGGAGGCGGCGCGCGCCGTTCGCCCTCTTGCTTGCGCCGCCGCGCCGCCTGTTACCTAACGCGTCTCGTGTACTGACTGGCCCACCGACATTCGTTTGTTTTATGAATTACTCTTCAACATTTTAACTATTCCAACTAAAACTACATTACCAGTTAAATCAATCTTAAATAGTTCCCAACCAATGAGAGGCGCTTTGCGAAAAGTAGGCGACCCATCCCATCCGTTCTCGAGCAGGCGCAGTGTCCGCTGTCTAGCTGTTATCTGGTACGAGTCTGCCAGCTATGTTATGTAAGAGTATTAAATATATCTCTTACCTATTTATAGATTTTTTTAAGCTACAACGATTATTATAGTACATAGAAATTAGACAAATCTGACCGATTATTTCTGGTTTGATCACTCACATCGAAATAAAAGGTATGGTTAAATATTAGATAAATCTTTTTTAGGTAAGTCATAAGGACAACTAAAATAAACGCATGAATATTCTTCGAAAAAGGAAAATTGAGAATTTTTGAAATTAACGTAAGCTTATAATCATATTTCATAATTTACTGATCTAAGAATCTATAGTCTCTCTGAGAGTCTGAGATCTGAGAGATTGAATGTCTATGTGAAGAGAATATGTACCTAATCAGTCGTCAGCCTTAAATTTCGAATAGCTCGATATTTTAAAACTACCCTGAAGACAGGCCACAAATACAATAGTATTTTGAAAATACAAGGCGTCGATAGTTGCCTTGCACTCTGCATTTAGGTAAAATAAATCGTTACATCATGAGAAACACAAAAATGTATCTCGTTTTTCGTTACATTTAATATTTCATGCCATCCCAAATAAATTTCATTATTTTATTCAAATAGTGGAACATGACGTCTTCAAAAGATACCCTTCTGAAGTCTGTACATTTGCATTTAGGGCAGATGGTGTCTGCGGACTTTTTACATTCAAGTTACAGAGCAATGACAAAGTTTATTTATTATTAGGGGACTATCCAACACAGAGCACAAAAGATAGGCTTATATTTTGGTATGTGGCTATTATATTCTCCAGGTCGTGTCGTCATTATAGGTGACCAAAGCTTGTAATAATTGAATTTCTTAAATCTATAGTGTTTTATACAATGTTTTTTTTTTTTTTTTTTTTTTTTTTTTTTTAACCCTATAAAATTCCACTGTTGGAATACGGGTCTCCTCTCATATTAAGAGGGTTAAGGCCGTAGTCGCCCCGGCTGGCCAAGTGCGGGTTGCCAAACT
>DWDT01000615.1:0-19740 GCA_018245595.1 Microceris scylla
TAGCGCAGCCTAAATAGGCACGGCTAAATACCCTGGCCGCCGACGGGCAGCAGCGTCGGCGGTGCGAAAAGCTGTGCTCTGCGATCTCCAACCCGCATACGCATACCCAGCGTGATGGAAATCTAGACCTCATTAATGAGATATTTTCAAAATTAATTAAGTGTGAGTGAGTGTTATGTTACATGTTAAATACTATAGAAACTTAGAACCTTAAAATTGAGAAAAAGTACCATTCACATGCCTGCAAAAACCTTAAAAGGCCGGATAATAGCACCAGGTTGAGAGCTGCTCAGGATCATGTGTTGTGGCATATCTTGGGAAAGGCGATGTCCAGCAACGCAACGGTTAAGGCTGTTGTGAAGACGATGTACGCCGGCAACAAGTCGAGTATACTGGTCCCACGTAGATAGAATCTTTAAACAAAATTTAGAATATTAATTCTGATGAAAACTATTTTATTGTGCCTTAAAATGTGTGATGATTATTTAAACAGTATTTATTTATAATATGTAAATCTGACATCCTTATTCATAAATGGAACGACGCCTTTGAATTCATGGAGGTGTTCTGCCCGTCTGGGGCCAGGTGAGTATATTTGTAGTAAGGTAGTACACATATATTCTTGGTACATTCGAATGTAGGACATGACATGCACGTCATGCGAGCGAGCACGCCCGCCGTAATTGTCACAGTGTTAAATTATGCACGAGTGGCATATTTAGCTAAGCGTTCTACGTGAGCTCTAATCGCCGCCTGTCTGACGTACAATTTATATCTCTTCGGGGATACGAGGCCGGGAAGAAATGTGTACGCTTTTCCTCGTAACTATGCTAAGTTTAATGTTGTTTTGAATTTGATTTCGTATTTGAAGGGCACGGTGCGTTAGTGCTCATTAAGGTAGGCGTTTGTCCAGCGGACTGACAGAGGCTGATGATGATGATGATGATGATGGTGATAGGTTCGATAGTTTATACATAAATGTTCTTTAAAAGGTATCTTTAAAAAGTTTTTTAAAAGTAAGGCTAAGGGAAAAAGTGAGGAAACTTGCGAAGCTTGAAGTTCTCTATAATATTTTCTGGTATATGAATGCTGCCAATTCAAATTCAGCCAGCGTGGCCGACTACGGTCTTAACCGTTATACTCGTAGTTTTGAGAGGTGCTCTGTATCCAATAACGGAATGACAAAAGCAAAGAAGATGGTGCTAAGCTATTTTTAATTCTATCAGCATCTGGCTGATAAGATTCTTATTAATTTACATAAAATTAATTAAAGTAATTTAGATAAAATTCTGCGAATATTTTGAAAGGTAATTGTAAATAATACATTCAAAATGTAATCTGTGGTTTCCTAGAATTCAAGGTAGAAACTCAACTGGCCTTGACTACTTTGACTTGTAATTACGTCGGAGATAAACGTCTTGAGAATTGGAGTTCTGATTTAATATAAAATATGGACGAAATAAAAAACAGACGTTTGTAAATATTACAATTCGTCACCATCATCCCTCTATCTATCTAACTCAGTCAGTATAGTCACCTATCTCAGTCCATTGCTGGACATACATAGTCCTCTCCCAATGAGCGCCATTGCGCTCTGTCCTCGGCTTGTCGCGTTGTAAATATTACAATTATCTTCTCAAAACACACGCTCTGCGGAGTTTTCTTGTAAGAAAATGTCTTACAAACCTTCTTATAATCACTGCTTTTGACTAGTCACTAATAAGCGTCGTTGCGGTGAGGCAAGCAGTAGGTGCTTGCGGTTTGGCAAGGAAACGACACGCTTCTTGCGGTTTCGATAGACAAGTGTATAGTCGGAGACACGTGTTACGTGTAAATTATAAAGCTCATGTGCAACACGCCTAATAAACATTACAAACAGCTTAAAATACAAATATCGCTTTAGATAATTTTCAAACTTAAAATATTTTTAAAAGAAAGGATGTTTCACTAATCTTCGTGTAAGTATAATATTTAAATGTGTGTGTATATACATATTTACTTTTAAAAGAAAGGATGTTTTAATAATCTGCGTGTAAGTATAATATTTAAATGTGTGTGTATAAATATGTGTGTATATAAATTTTGTAGGTGTTTTCACGATGCTTTCCTTAATCACTATACATACATATGTATGTATATAGAAGTATGAAATATGAACAAGAAAATGAATATGAAACATTAATAAACATACTGTCACATTGCGCACAGCGTGTCGATTCGAGCTGCATACATCATTTTTGAAAGGAGCAAATTTTGATGAGCGATGTTGATACCACTGAATGGGGAAAGTAATTAAAACGAAGCATCTCTTCTATACAATCGTTGCTAATAACAGGTTACTTGAAAACATGTTGCAATAAAACAAAGAGGGTTTTTATTTCACATTCGAATGAAATAAACTTACGAATGAATAAAGAATATAGTATTTTTTACCGAACGAACGAACTTTCTTCTATGTTTTAATCTATGGTAGATTTTGTTCCGCGGAATAAAAATTGGAATAAATGATGAAAAAAATTGCACATATGTATTTTCTAATAATGTTTTATCTAAGTGATTGTGTTCGCATATCTAATTAAGAATATTGTTAAAATATTGATGATAATTTCTAAGATGTGTGAAAGTCTGCCAACCCGCACTTGGCCAGCGTGGCAGACTATGGCCTTAACCCTCTCAACATGAGAGGAGACCCGTATTCCAGCAGTGGAATTGTAATGGGTTGGAAAAAAAAATAGCTTGACTAGCTTGACTAATATGTTTCTTGATTCAGTAGAGAACAAAATAAATAGAGTAAATATGATATAACTGAATTTAAAATAACTTTGTAAATTAGTCGTCTGAAACAAGTCATGTGGAAGCGAGAATGACTAATAGTATTCTAGTGTATTATTTAACTGTAGTCCAAGAGGCAGCGGAAAGATTCTTAACAGTAAGGTCATCAATTTATGCTATAACAATTTTAATTATGATTCATTTGTATAATAATGTAAATGGTAGTATAAAATCACTAGTAATTGATTGCCACGTCTTTAAAATATTGCTCGTATAGTTAAAAAGGGAAACTATATTACGGAGCTCTAAACCCCATACTTAGTTTTACAACATGGGGAGATAGAATGTAATGGTTATAAAAATCCCATTACAAAACGATATAGGTGCCTCTCTAAGTGAATTAACAGAACGGCGCCGATTCTAACCGCCATTTTCACTTAACGACTTCTTTTACAACTGCGAAGCGGCATCCTCGCCATTGTGTTCACAAGTTGAATATGTAGAGTGTATTATGTAGAGCTTCGTGTTATGTAGAGTTCCATACATAGCGAGTAGAACGTCGTTTCATTCCTGGAAACTCTTGATTTGCATAAACTTTACGCATAAAATTCCAGACGAAGACTTTGAGCGGCTGAATCACAGTTTCATGCAAAATTTTCGACATACACGCAACACGCCGCCTATTATGTAGTCAGACAAAGTTCATTACATTTTTCTCTCGGATTTTGTATATACGGTGTATGGTTCTGTTTATTTAAGCAGCTCTGAAATTGCTTATATTTTGATCTCACGCAGCTTTTCGAATTACATTATTTATGTGTATAAATAAATTGATCAATGTTTGACGTTGTGCGCGCATCATGCAAAAACTATTGAATAGATTTTGATGAAATTTTTATAGCTTAACTTTTCAGATACATCATCCTAAACTTTAAAATATGTTAGAATATCTTAATTTATTATGAAGATACATACATAATCATACATATATGTAAATCTCCACGCTAATCTAATAACAATGCCCTATTATAAATACTGTTCATTTCATGAACATTATTATGAAGGCTTGTTTATGTTTTATAGCTTTGAAAGAAACTGTCTTGACATTCTTATTTACCTACATTTTAAATATATACATATACATATAGTGTAGGTTCTGAAATTGTATTAAGTAATGTTAATTTATTGAACAGAAGAAATACTGTCTGGATACACACAAATAATAAATATTAAAAATTAAAAATTTAAAAAATTTAAAATTATGCATGCCACAGAACATTAAAATATCGTTCAACGCAAGTCCAGACTGTTTGTCCGTTACGGTGTGTTACAGTTGAAACCGGTCGGCGTCGCAATCGATACAAACGCGTTGCCAAAGGTTGCCAACCATCTTTAGTTGGGGGATGCTACCCTAAGTGCACGCCGCCCTAAACAATGCGCCGTTACAAGCGTCCGTAGCGACACTAAGCGATACTTTTGCTTTTTGTTATGGCTAAAATGAGCTTCTGTTTTGCATGTAATTGCTGTGTGATTTTATGTCTGTTGTGCTGTCCGAGCTCCAGTATGTATGTATTTGTTAATATTTCTGAAGCTTATGCGTAGATATGAAACTTTTATAAGTACATACACACACACATATATGTACATATACGCGTACATGTGTGTGTATTCTATTTTGTATAGAACTAAAGTTTTTTCGACCAGCTGTTGTTCAGAAGTGATTTCTTTTATAGTTTAAGTTCTTGTGGATACATACGGGGTGATTAGTCAAAAGTATCTACGAACTTACGGTCAACCAATCATCCTGTATCTAATGATTGCGTTTGACTACTTTAGAAAAATATTCATAGTAAATTGATTTTGTTTCTGGCATACAAGTAAAGGAGAACAAATTGTTAGGATTTAATACAGGTGCGTTACATCAAGGACTATAGTCTCACGCCTCATGGCTTATAATATCTATAAATACATGTAATACACCATTCGAATTATAACCCGAACATTAAAAACCACTGCTACTTAAACAGACTTGCGTGATCCAAAACAAGTTAACGTACGTCAAGATAAGGATCGAGCAGCTTTTACGACGTCTCACGAAACTTTGCTAATTATTTAAAATGCGATTTGTTTAAAAATTTAAATGTCTAGACAGTCCAAATTGCATTCTAGCTAAAGGGGTGAATGATTGACAGGTTTTTGATTTTATATTTACAGCGAATAGAATATGATTTTATCTTAATTAGATTTTTGTATTTTCTAGTGATATATGGATGTAGGTACATCGCTACACGCAAGTTGTCTTAAATGACCGTTATCGTTAATAGTTCTGAGACAGCACTTTTAGGTGACACTGTATGTAATTATGCGAATCCTTTTACAAACCGAGGTCGTTAAACCAATGACCCGAGTTCTATGTACGTGTAACACATTACGCAATCCATCCGCTGTGTTGTCTAGACGACTCAATTGTTTATCTTAAATGAGCTTCAAACGGTGTCCGTTATTTAAATTTAGAACGGTTAAGTTTTTTTTGCCAGATTTGGCAAGCGGGTGTTTTTTTTATATTTCGGACAATTACTCTTATTTTATTACCAGCTATGCCAGTCAGATTTTTTTATATTTAGAACAGTCCATTAAGTTCTTTTTAATTAGATATTTTGATATCATTTTTTGTACATGTAATATTTAAGATACAGTTTTTTATCACATCGAAGAGAAAACCTCTATGTATTTAAGGTATGAAAGTAAGCATTAAGCTTCCTTAAAGTGAATTACGTCGCAGCGTTCCGAGAATACCGCGAATAGAAGTTCGTTCCATAAATAATGTGCAACCGGTAAATTAGGCTTGCTATTAGACGGTTATAGGTTAGGTATGTATCTGATCGCTTAATCGAGGTGTTTTTAATCAACTTTGTAACGGTTTTTGCTATTTTTGAAAAATTCCCTCTGAAATACTTAACCATGCATGTAATTAAAGATAATTAGATTATATTATAATTAAGAAACATTTCTACATATATAATTCAAGGGAGTTTTAAAACCGCGTTGACGGTTCAAATCCAAGCCTAATGTTGCCATTTTGTAGAATAGTTTAAATTTCCCCTCCATCTTTGTGCATCCACAGTAAATCATGTCATTGATCTATTATCTACTGGATGAATGTTTCATGAACCGTCAACTATGATAAGCGATTTTTGTTGGGCGAGATATTGATCTGACGATATATAGATAAAGTCATGGACGTACATATGTATGAATATAAAGATGCCGCAAGAGTATACTAATGTTTTAATTCTAATACATGTATAGAACTGGTTCTATAATAATTAAAACATACATCATCATCCATTTTATCGTTCCACGGCTGGACACAGATTTCCTCACGTAGTAAAAGGGTTAGGGCTGTTAAAGTCTACTAGGCTAGCCACACGCGAGTTGCCAGATTTCACATACCTTAAAGAATATTATGGAAAACTTTGAGGTTTGTATGTTTTCTTATGATGTTTTCCTTCACCGTTACGTCAAATAAATAATACACATCTTACATATAAAAATGTATTCAATCATATTTGTATTAAATACACTTTATATTTATTAAAATTGTTCGTTTATATAACGTTTTTAGAGCTTTTATAAGATCAAAAGAGAACTATGCGCTTTCTTTCGCTCTCCAGGAACTAAGACAACGTGGGATATAAAATATTTTATGACTAATAAACTACATACGATTCGTATAATGATTATATGTATTTGTACTATTGTAAAACTAATAAGCAAGGTTAAAAGACATAACATTTAGGGTACAAACTGTACATTAATATAATGATGAAGTGTGTTTGTAATAAACTTTTGTACATTTTACGAACGCGGTGTTGCCATTTTAACAATTACGTTTTACCCGTATTTCTGTGCGTTTTGAACATTGTCTTCTGATTGACGCTAATTGCCAAAAGTCAGGTATAAAATTTTCTTACGTAAACGATACGCAAATGAGATAATTACATTAATTTTATATTACGTTACTCGTTACATATAAGAAGACAAAAGGGAAAGAACATAAAAATCCATGTATTTAATATTGTGCTGTTGGCGTTATAAATTTTCTTCAGAATTTTCGTACTCGTGTGAAATTAAATTTTTGTTTACTCTATATGTGTATGCAAACGATATGCTTGATTGTAAACCAGATCGTGTTCCGTTTAATGTTCTGCACAAATAAATCGAGCGCGGGAAAACACAAAGAGCGCATGTGATTTTTTTTTAAATTGAAATGAATAACTCTTGCCCATGGTTATAATAGAGGTAAAAATTGGATTAGCTTTGTTATGTTACGTAGAAAGGAACAAAAAAAAATTCAGGAATTTCCGCATCGAAACTCCGATTGCGTTCCAATTTACGGGGGCTATAAATATTATTTTTGTTTCCCCCAGTTAGCGTAAACTTGCCTCATAATTCTGTCTCGCGCCCGGAAATCTTCACAAGTTAAAGTGGATGTTTTCAGTTGACTTTCTGTGAGTTTTTGTACGATTTATAGGAAAAAGTGTTGCTATAACTGTGCAGTGTATGTACCTTCACGTGCTATATATGAAACATATTCTATGTATATTTGTGAATACAATAGGCGATATGTCATCTTGTAACCGGAGACGCATCGAAACTGTCCCCTAGTTAGTCGTTGGGGAGAACTTTACCCGTTGACGGGACAGAAGGGGTTAATTTCTGCACGGAGAGGGGTAGATTCTGCAAATCCTTTAATGTCGTCGTTTGTAAGAATGTTATAGTTAGTATACATTCGCAATTAAGTGCTTAGGGTAGGTTTTCCTTAAGCTTCCTAGATGTTTGATGTGTTACTTAGAGAATATTGATTTTGAAATGAAATATATTTACTTCATTTTATTGGTGTATATTTCCTTTTTTAATTTAAAACTAAATTTTTTAAATGGCGGGTTTCTCTAAGGAAAAAGATTAGATTATGTAAAAAATGTCACCGTGAATCTCGTCAGTGACCGTTGTACCTATTTATAAAGGCTTAGGGTTTGCATAGAAACCAAGTCCATTTGGCGCTTTCCGGAATAAGTAGCATTCTGCAGTTTGATATTTTTGAAAAAAAAAAGCCAACTGTCATGGCGTTAGTTCACTTGAGGACTTCTAGTCTACGACGACTTACTTCGACCACGGCCACTTTTTAAACTTATTCATCACATGTATAGTTACATAATTCTATAAGATATTTGTCATTTTTAGATTTTTTAGTAGACATTTCTAGTAGCGACTCAGAGTCAGGATCTCTGCTCGGTGTATGACAACAGGCTTACTAGCTATTACACGGTGGAACGTGAACATACCAGTAACTGGTGGTACGTGGGAGTATACTACGTTTCCCTACTCACCCCTTCAGGGATTACAGGCACAAAGTTACGATTTATTTTTTGTTTTTATTTCTTTTTATTCGTGAGATGCTGAATTCATATAACTAACATTGTACAACCTTACAATTAACCTTTACATCTGTATCGACCACTAATCTACTTGGCTTTCAGTTTTATTTTGATGCCGTATATAAACAAATAGTAATAATTTATTAGCACATATATATAATCATTTCTTACAGAAATATGTTACGTGTATACGTACGTGTATACGTTCTTTCTCATTATAACGTTTCCCTTAATATCATTCAATTCGTCACTCACTAATCTCGTTAGAGCAAAATTGTTCCCTGCGTTTAATTCGGCAGCTTGACAAAATATACACAGTTTTCGTTCATATCAGTTCACAGCTGCTCCCGACAGGGGGCTTATTTGATGGTAAACAAAAATAATATTTTAGGATAACTCACACACGACCACATGATCCTGAATTATAAAAATAAATGTATATATAAACATCCCAGGACACCAGTATATTGAAAAGTGTATTTACAGAGACAGAACAAACTCGAACGGCCATCATACAAGTTAATACTCAGCACTAATGTTCAAACATAAGAATCGTATTTACAACATCTACGAAATAACCAATAAAGTACAAAATCAATTAATTAAAATATCGCATTATCATTTTTAATTGCATTATTAACAAGTTGACTAGCACACAACTCTGATTACTTGTTATACTCGCACACTAATCTCCATGCTATTATATTTTTCTTCGGAGATTTAAAGATGGAAACATATAATCATTCCTTGTTAATGTTTGTTGCTAATATAATTTTGAAATTTCCAATAGTAACACGGAGTCTGGATTTATACCCGATCTACGTCAATAGCTCATTTACATGAGAGTAATAACGTAACTGCTAAAAACTGGAAGTACTACACTGTTCTGCTTACCCGTTCGGGGAAATAAAGGCGGATTAAATGGCTTATGGCATTCTCTATCAGACAACAATTAATCATGGTGAAAAATTAATGGTAGCCGGTAACAACAAAAAGCAAAGCTTGTGTTTCTTATTCGTGTTACCTCGTCTTATTCGTTCTTACCTCTGTATTATTATATCGTTACGTCAGGTCTCTGTCGGGTTAAGCAGAGAGTATGAGTTCAAAATACCTTTCTATCCTTACAGAATTGTTATTCTTATTCTACATCCATCACTCTCTGAGGAGCACGTCAGTTTCGGAAACTGTTGATTTTCGCATCAGCTAGTATATAATCAAGTTGGATAGTTAAAATAGGTTGTTTTTTTTAAATAATAAAACGTATTATCCGTATCACTTTCCTTTTTGTACTTCGGTAACAGATGACATTAATTTATCAGCAGTATTCATAAAAACACTTGTTAACACAAAAAAATGTATTGTAGAAGAATGATTAGTCCAAAAACCATGAGCTTTTGTAATAATGTGATCTTGCTTTTATTTCGTGACAGAGGGAACATGTGTAGCAACGAAAATAACCGCCATTTGTAGCGCGGTTCGATTCCTATTTTAAATTCCGTGCTCTACGAGTAATCGATTTGAGTATCTTATTTTATCTCAATAGATGTTACTTAACTGATATGTGTCCCAGTATGTAGATAAAATGCGAACATTTCGTAGAAACATCAACGTGAATTTCAAATTTTTTGTATGTCAATTCTGATATGATTTGAAATATTTTTGGAAACTATTTTTACAATTCATGTCTAAAATAACATCAGGCCTGTATTTCCTCGTATGTGTAACCAGATGAGTATAGTATTTTCCCTTTGCGCCAGTTTTCCCCCTCATATACAAATATGTGTTATATGTATTTTAACGTCGAGTACTGTTTTTATCTTTGTCATTTATATGGTAATATAGTCTTCAGTACTATTTTATATTTCATGCTAAATTCTTTGTTTCAGGTGGCCAAGGTACTGGAAATTTATAAACACGGTAAGTGAAATATTTCGTTGGCTACAATTACATTCGTAATATTTTCACCCTGAATCAGTCGACTGGTCTCAACCATCTGTGAGGTAATCTCTAAAATGGCAACATAACATGATGTCTTTAATAATGTACATAGGAATTAAAAGGAAGCATAGATATGGATGTTGAATAAATATATCAAATAAAAAAAAAATCTTTTGGGACGAACCGAAAGAGAACGCTTACGTTCAATATTACTAAAACAGATTGATACCTGTATTAAAAATATACAATTATAATATTAAAAGTAGGTAATTAGTATTAAAAGTATACGATGGAAAGTTTAGTATTAGGTAGGCAAAATACACCCCCACGTTTCACCAGTTACGTTTAAGTCATTTGGAATAGGTGGTGATAGTATTACAAGTATACAGTGAAAAGTATATATTAGCCCTCGGAATATTAAAAGCCGTTATTTTAAAAGTAAAGTAAACCTATTATTATCTTCACTTGACATTTCGAATAAAAACATAGATTTATTGGAAAGATACACTGGGATGATTGTGGACGCTCACGCCATCTGTAATTGGAGAGACGTACAACAATACTAAGGGTAGCATGAGTCATCGACAATGAGAGGGGAGGCCCGGCTCGGAGGGTACTACCCCCGAATTAAATTTGAAATTCCTAATGTAACGCTCAGATTATAAATGATCGGAAACTCGAATACATTTGAATGAGATTTTGTAAAAAATGTAGCCATTAGTGTTATTGGATGTTGCTTTGGTTTTCAAACTTTCGTTCGTGTAAATTTAAAAGTCCAATTTGTCAACTTTCCCAAATTGAATTTTATGTAAAAATACATATAAAATATTCCTTCATTAAAGTTCGGTTTAACTCCGTTTAAATCCAAAACAGATTTTTATATTTAGGACTCTAGCAGGTATTGTAAGAGATTTTTAAGTTTATTGCTATAAGTTTCGGGAATTCCACATAAGTATACATGTACGCAAACAATCACGCACACATACATACACTAACACACAGTGACATGTATACGCACATACACATTCATACACATAAACGCGCATATTTATACACACGCCCTTACCACTTACACGTCATATGTAATCACACAGACATATAGCTTAAGTCCTAACATTTCTTTTGAATCCGTTATCATTTAAATTGTAATTTTGAACGTTTCCTCACCGTCAGATAGATGTACTTCAGTAGCTGAGACAGTTTCTAACTGTTATACGAATTCTTAAGTATACAAAATGTACTTTTATCTGTTTTTGTTACAATTAATATTATTGATATTATTCCCTCCATCCCCCGGAATCTTTTTATTCCGGAACACCTATCTTTACTTAGTAGGTCAGATATTGCCTGCTTATAAATGCAAAAAATACACTTAAAAACAGAGTTCTTGATTAAATGCGTTCTGTGCCTATTCTTTATGGAACCTAATGTGCCCATATAATAATATATTTTCATTCTGTAGTTCTATCTACACGGCGATAACATTACCAGTGTCAGCGATAAAACTGTTGTGTGAAGACAATAGTAAAACGATATTGTTACAAAGTGCCTAAGATTACTGTGATTTGTGGAGCTACCATTTACATTCCTGACGTTTATCGGAACACACATAATGTGTCTGTTGAGTGTTGAGTTGAAATATCTATTGCCATATACAAAAAATATGCTAACTTGTAAATATATTAGATAAAAATGTTTAGCTTTTTAATGGTTGGAACGGATACGGATGGATGTAAACATTTTTGAAAATATATTTCAATGTTTAGAATACTCATAAACTTTAGTTCTGAATATTGTTGCCATTGCTAATTGTAACATGTCTCCTTTTATCAAATTCTCGCAGGTACACCTTGTTGTAAGCCTTTAATAAAAGTTGAGAAAGGCTACAATAATTTATTCATAAATGTCTTTAAATGTCATACACATACATTCTGCTATACGTATAACTATTCAGTGAAAGTAAAAATAATAATCAGCACACTTACACCGTTTGCATAATGTCTTCTACGGTGTATAAAGTACAGTACAAAACGTACAAGTCAATTAATTCATAGGAAATTGTCCGGTACTGCAATGCTTTGCGCCAAGGGTGAGGGTACTAATTGCTGCGATTCACAGCAAGCAGCAGAGCGTAGCGACGGCGAGCTGATTGATTGTTTGTGAGCTATGAATTTAATTACGGCTAGTGCCATCTTATTCCAATTACGAACTGCCTAACGCCCGCCTTTTGTTCTTCCCTGCTTTTTCTTAGTCTTCTTTAATTTACATATGTATATAAGTTTCTTGTTGATTAGTTATGAACAGAAACCTCATAAAATATATTAATGCATATTGACACGCCTCTTTTTCATATTATGTACATGTGTGTTACCATAACCCATATAATATTGTAATCTGATATGGATTTCTGTAATTTACGTAATTACCATCATTTGTAGGAGTAGTGATTGATATTGATGAGTGACATTCGTGAGTGTTATAAATAACCTATCATACATATCTCACTTAACACAGAGGAGCATGTATGAGAACGGGTTTTACTCACGCGGGCGTCATTTACTAACTATTTTTACTTTAGTTTACGGCATGGTAAAAATGTTTAATAAAAAAATTTAACAAAGAAGAAAGAATAATCAAATTTGTTTAATACCATGAAAATGTATACCAAAATGTAGCTAGAAACATGGAAGACGGTAAAAAGCAGATAATTAATAATAGAAATTAATCTTATTAAAAACTAATTAAAAATAGGAAACAGATATAACTTTACTTTTAGTTGTAGACTGAGACTACTTCAACATGATAATGTAACATAGGCAATGGAATAAATTTCCCAACTAATTATAAACCCAACTTTTAGTTTACTCATAACTTAATTTCACGCTTCTAACCCCCGAAGGGGTAGGTAGAGAAGTGTAGTACACTCTCACGTCTCGCCAGTTACATTTACGTCACATGGAAATAGGTGGTGAGCCTAATGCTTTTAGTTTACTCTTTAGTTTACCCCTGTAGCGGTTAAAATTATAACTATTTCCCATGTTTAGCAAATACTAGTTGGTAGTAACAAACTCATCATATTAATGCTCAAGTTATTTCATAAACTCATGTGTTTAGATTAAACGTCGTCTGCGGCGACTTGCGCTGAGGGAATGGCAGAATATTATGCAGTATGCCGGCGTCTACATTGCAAACATGATACTTGTGACGCAAAAACCTGCGTTCAGCTCATGAAAGTCAATTCTCGACGCGGCAAGAACTGTTAGAAAGTCATCTTCATTTGATATTGTCAGAGGTATCATCTCTGCACTGTAAAAACATTGAGTTCTACGTGATTTCGACTACATATGTGTAGCTTGTTCATCGTCTCAAAGCTTCACGTTTAATTGAAATGTATTGTGTTCGCTAATGTATGTATATATATGTAAATGTTACCATATATAATCTACATTATTTACTTTACTCTACATACATATTTCGAAAGCTTCATTTACTTGATTTGAAATTGAATCAGCGAGTAGTTGTATATAATGTTGTATATATTTTCCAAAACTTGTGGGGGTTTGATTTTCGTTACAAGAAATCTGTAACGCGATAGTGTTACAGAGTGAATAGAACAAATTGGTGTTTTTCTTTTGTAATAATATAATTATCAAATGTCTTTTGTATAACAGTTTTACGTGGGTTTCGAGCAATTTGTTTGAAACAAGATCTAATTAATTTTTGTCAACTTAACATTAATATATGAATTCGTAATGATCATGTTTTAAATTTGTCTAGCAATTATTAATTCAGTTCTTAAAATAAGTTCCTTTATGTTTTTCATTAATCTTATACTTATTTAACAAGTTTTGTAACTGACACCAACAGTCCCATTTCCAGTTACAGAGTACATACGTACATAAATATCTTCACACCAAGTAACTTACGGTAGGCAGAGAACACTGAGCGCCAAATACCTCTACCCTTACAAACCCGCCGTGCTCTTTCTTTTTGCTCTCGGTCTCTATAATCACTAATTCATGACTGCCGCCTACTTTCTTTAGCTTTCTTTTGCTACTCTCTTCATAAAAAAACTAATACAGATACTAAATTGTCGAGATCTGCTGATACTAAATGCTAGTCGTATAAAATGCCTTCGCTATCAAAGTAACACATGGCACGTGATTTGGTTACAGAAGTGTGGTCATAAAAGAGAATCTACTCTTTTATATACTTTGTTATATTTTGAGACTTTAGACTGTAACCGTTGGCCTGACAACACGCACTGGGGCCGCATGGTAGACTAGGACCTTAATACTTTTTATTATGAGAGAATATTCGTATTCAACAAAGGATACAAGAGTTAATGATAATAATAATGAAATTATATAAATTTATAGAAAAATAGAAAAAAATGATACCTCGATATACCGACCTATGACCCACCTTCTATTTCATGGTAGGACATTTAATATAGCTCATGAAATGTGGAAGTGTACTAATACCCCTCTGCGTAACCCTTGGGCGTAACACTGGTCTGATGTAATTTTATTATAAATGGATATATCATGGATCGATACTTGACTGTCGGGTATTATTGGATTTTTCTAACTTAAGATTTTCTAGTAGAAATTTCTCTGAGTGATTCGGAGTCTAGATTTGTGCCCAGTATACGGCAATAGGCTCAACATGTATTCTATTGCAAGACGTAAATGTAATTAATGAAATGTGGAAGTTTACTACATTCCTTTGCCTACCTATTCAGGGATTACAGGCGTGAAGTTACGATATGCCATTTATATAACTTTGAAGATTTTGTTGATAGAGTACCAGGCAATTATAAGCCAAGTGCAACGCTGCTGGTCGCCGCAAACGCGCGCGTGATCAGACTTAAGAGTAGTCTTGGCACGGGAATCTGTTGATTACGGAGTATAGTTGGAAAAGGCAGTATAATCTGAATTATTATTTGCTGCTGAGTTTTTGCCTGACTATACTTAGATAATTTTTTAATCGAGTCCAGATGAGTATAGTCATATAAATATTAATTAAAAGTCGATTTCTTTAGATAAAATATAATGTGTCTCTTTTCCTGTTTCAGATTCGTATTCGCTAAGGCCACTTACATTATAATTGTTTGTTAAAAAGTTTTTTTTTCAAGTAAGAAAAACAGAAAAGCTTACTCCTATTTGTCACGAACTGAATGTAATTCTTAAACAGCAAACAGTATGTCTACACTATTACGTATGTCTACATTCATACTTCTTTAAAATTTGCCTAATGTCTATTGTTATTCATATTACGATATGAATATGTAACAGTTACTACTACTATTCGCCACACAAGTAATAATGATTTCTATTTAATTATGTCTGTGACTATTGTTTAAGTTTATTCAGTCTCAATTCTGAGAGGTGACCCGTGTTCCAACAGTGGAATGATAAAAGGGTCGAGAGAACAATGTACTAAACTATCCTTTAGTCATAGATTATTGGTAAATCAAAATAAGGAGATTATAGCTTACGATTTCAGTATTGATCGAAAATGAATGTATATGTTCAACCACGTTCATGGCTTCGAAACAATATGCTGACATTGGATACCAGGCAGCTATGCAGCCGTTGACACCGCCGCCGAGCGCTCGTGGCGAGCGTGACCCGACTGGCGATGGGTGGCCTTGACGTGGAATCTGTTCGTTACTTTGAACCACAATAGATACCATGACAGGAATTATGATTGACCACGTTCGACGAAACACGGTGATGTGAGTTGTGTAAGGAAAAATAATTGACGCCTGTGTGAAGAAAAATAATTAGCGGTGATGTCAGTTGTTTAAAGAAAATAATTAACATTTGATTTAGTAGATAAGCTTCTATAGGTACTTCTATACTTAAATGGGATTTTAATATTAATCGAGTGAGAATTATGAAGGTATTCAGAAATTGAAAAATATTAAATATTTTTAAGTACTGTTATAGTGTCGAAAACTACATTAATTTATATCATTCAGTGAAAAGATAAATATTTCGCGCTATCTTGCAGATGTAGAGATATTCGTCATACGTTTTTCTCTCAGAAAACTCTTGTACATTACGTGCACTTTATCAAATTTCATCTGTACAGATTAAAGTAATTATTTAATGTACACTCTGCTAACAAAGTTTTTATGTTCTCGTTTTAACAATTCCTGTAATACCAGCAAGAGCCGGAAAGACTCTATAGCGCTAACATTAAATAGATATGACAAGAGGTTGATAGAGAACGCAATAAATGAACGCACAAGATGAACTAACACAGCTTCATTGATTCAATCTTGTCTACATAACGAGCTTAATGAATTAGTTACTCGGTCGCGGTTAATTATTATTAAACTGTACAGATTCCGTTCCCATGGAACTTATTAATCGTGCTATTAGTGAAGTCGCTCATGTGTGCACGTCGTAATTGTTACAACGGTACTGATAGATGAACATTGGAATGATGTAGTGTATGCATATAGATTATGGACGTAATTGGTACTGAGATGTGTGTAATAATTAGTGTCGCAATAGCTGAATACTTATCACTTATAACACTTCACTTTATTATCCCGTTTACGGGGTAGACAGTGAGCCTGTTAAGTAGACCTTATTACAATGGTGGTGGTGCTAGGTAACTTGTTTTAAATGAACACTTTTGAATTTTTATGTTCATGTTTATTTACTCATTTGTTATTTATACATATACTGACAGATCCACAAACTATACTAATGGTATGACGAGTGCAAACTTTCATATTCAACATAACATAACACTTGTATTTGCCCCAAGGCCTTGGTAGAAGGGAAGGAAAGGTTAGGGGCCTGATTTACCAGTTAGGGATATTCCCACTATGAAATAGGGTTTGAGCATTATTGCCATACATCGATTACAAATCCAGAATTCGAATTACGACTTAAAAAATTCGATTTTGCCCCACCATGGCATCGAACCTAGGACCTTCTGATCTGTAGTCGCGCTTGCAACCACTAAACAAACGAACTTTTATATTTCTTCCTGGAATTGGGCGAATGTAATTAAGTGGGCAACTCCGTGGTCCCATTATGTTTTCGAATTCCAGCTCGGGTCGCCTCGAGATTCCTCTGTGTTATAACTTTACCGGAATTTGAATAAATTATGGTTAAAATTTTGATGGCCCTGGTGGTTTATTATAGCTGGTGGAATTTTTCCTTATTTTCAGATTTTTTCCACTTGAAAATGTAACGAGTTTTACAGTCGCTTTACAACTACATCAATATAATTAAATGTGTTTATGTATCTTCAGTTATTTGCATTATTATATCGTCACGTCATACCTTCAACCCTTCCCTCCCGACCCCTTCGGGGAGTACAGGCGTGATGTTACGTAACTTTAGTATCAGCTATATAATTTTTATAAAGTTACAATTCGTGTTCCAAAGGAGTTCAGCATCTTTGGCGCATAATGGCAGAGGCGGGCGATCACCATGAATCTATTCTTTGGGGTTTTCCCGTACACCACGACTCACTAGACCATTATAAAACATTTCACTGAATTATTGCAGTGCTTAAGAATTGAATGTACGTTGTGTAAAGATCATACAAAGAATAGGAAAAATGGTAAAACTAAAACGTTATACGCAGAGCGGCTGGTAGCGATTGGATTCGAAGAGCTGAAGATCGAGCTCAGTGGCGTGCTAGTGGAGAGGCCTATGTCCAGCAGTGGACGGGAGTAGGCTGATAATGATGATGATGATATATTAAAATTTGAATATTTTCTTTAAAGCAGGCCCATATGTGACTCCATGTGATTTCATGTGGACTCGTCCTTATTTGAAGTTTGATAAAGCTTATTACAATTCCGCCTTCATTTCTGTGGATCAATGGTTTAAAATCTGTATGACATATTTGACTAGGAAATTATGGACGTTCTCAAAATTTAACGCAAACATTCAAAATTCATCGTATATTTATTCGTGATTAATGTAGAAGAAGCACGTCAGGTCTGTAAGGATGGAGGTATTTGCCACTTAGTTCTCTCTGCCCATCCCATAATGGACCTGCTATGGTGTTATAATGATAATATCAATTAATATTAATAACATCTTTAACCTCTGATAATAGTTAATTTGTTTTATTTAAATAGTAATTCTTATATACTAATTGACTGCCTCGTTGGTCGAGTGTTTGCAAGCGCGACTGCCGATCGGGAGGTCCTGGGTTCAAATCCCGGGTCGGCTACAATTGGATTTTTTTAATTTAGAATTTCTAGTAGTGACTCGGAGTCTGGATGTGTGCCCGGTGTATCGCAATAGGCTCACCACCTATTCCATTGTGGGATTTAAACGTAACTGGTGAAATGGGGGTGAACTATACTCCTCTGCCTACCCCTTCGGAGATTACAGGCCTGATGTTACGTTTGTTACTAAAAGAAGTTGCAGCAAAAATTAAACTGATATATTTAATAAATTTAATATCGAAACAGAGATGTTAATATCACCCAGAGGTTATGGAGTCAAAGCGTTATGAAATTGAAATTGAGGGAGAATTTTGAAACACGTGGGAGAATGAGGATTAGTCGGATAATCGAATAATATTATTATTGAGGGAGTTTCTCGTGACCTTGTGGAGACAATTAATTTTACAGATAACATTATTCATTACTATAGTGATATTGAATTTAAGGAATGTTTAGGTACCATACGAATATAATATAATTTTTTACATTCATAAGCAATTTAAATGTTATTGTAAATATATAATTATTTTCTTTATTTACGCTTTTCGGGTTGGCCCGACTAGTTTGGGACCTGTACGAGGTCCTTCCTGATGAGCTCCCGGCGCTTGCAGCGAGTTCGCGGTGGAGACTACGCCGAGTTAAGCCGGTACATTTATAATCATGTGTATAAACACTCATGAAACATTTAATAGTAAAATTTTCTTTATTATACCATCACACATGTCGATGGTAATTTAACTGATTCGTATTTACTGTTCATTTTATTTTATTACATTACATAAATATAATATTACTAGTGTTTTAAAAATTGTACAGTCTTAAGGTAGTCTTAATAAAGTAGGGTTAATGTTATGTGAACATATCCGCTTAAGTAAAGTCGAAATCTATGTAAAGCAGACCATTTCTCAGTTTAACTTCAGGAACACCACAGTACAAATAAAACCGTTACAGAAGTTGAAAGTAAGCAAAATAACAACGGGTCTAGTTCACAAATTGAATATACATGGTTGTACCCGAAACTTGTACCTGAGCGTGTTTACAAAGTAACATATACTTTTGAAACTGTAACATTACTTTTGTGTACGATGATCCTTATTGTACTATTCCCAATCGGACAGGATTTGAAAGATCAAATTGTGAATATTTCTTGTACAATACTGTTAAGCGCGGTCAAGTTTTATGTAGGTGACTGGCACTAGCAAATTTTGTTGAGGATGACTTTTGAATTACACGGTCAGCTATGGGTCTTAGTTGTTATTGTGATAATGGCAATCTCCTCCGCTAGGAGGCTCTGAATTTTGGGATATACATATTAGCCAACTAACCCTTTTTTTTTTTTTCAACCCATTACAATTCCACTGCTGGAATACGGGTCTCCTC
>DWDT01000616.1:0-19731 GCA_018245595.1 Microceris scylla
GTAACATTGCTTCGTTGCTACTTTATGTATAGATTTATAAGTTTAAAAGTAATTCTATTAATGAAATAGGCGTTGAAGAAGCAAGAAGCCAATTAAGAATGTTAAACTAGTGAAGATGTGTATAACCATGAATATGTTATTTTATTTTAAGATTGTTTTATTACATGGATCGAGAAACAGACTCATTGATATAATAAGTGGTTACCGCCGCCGCTGGACATTTGCAACACGAGAGAAGTTGGCAACTCCAAATACGAGGCCAACATCACACTTTTAGAAAACAGAAATGATATAAAATTTAGAAATATATAGGTCATGTCAACTCACCAGTTACTTGAATAGCTAGCAATTGATGAACAATGTGTCTAGCAGTGATTTTAAATAGATCTCGACTGCTAATTTTTTTTTTCTTATAATATGGCATTAGTAATTTAACCACCAGGCATGCTACATCTACTTTCTCTGAGCGTGTTTCTTTATTTTTGCCCTCTTTCCTGTGTTTCGATCTGTCACTTGCCGATTTTGGTTTTGATTTTTCAGTAGGAGATTTTAATTTGTTTGTTAAAGATTTATGCTTCACTTTATCTTCTGACCTGTGTTTTGATTTATCGCATGGTGGAACAAGTCCGACTACTTTATCTGGGGGTGATGTAACGTTTGACTCATGGCTTGATGATTTATGTTTTTCTCTGTCGCTGTGATGCTTATGCTTGTGTTTATTATTTGACATGTCTTTTGTTTTTCCTTTATGATGTACTCTATAAGCGTGCTTAGCTTCTTTCGAGTGATGTTTTTTAGGTGATTGACTTGTATTATCTACAGACTCAATATTAATATTAACACTGGGTGTGCATTTCTCCTCCAAACTGACCACTACAGGTTCAGGTGGCATATCTGAAAATTGCTTTAGTTCTTGTAACACTTTATCTGCCTCTAAAGTTAATTTATGTGCTTGGTCCAATTTTTTCTCATTAAATTCATTATTTATTATTATTGTCTTACTATCCTTGATAATTTCTTCGATATTATTATCAGCAGACATCTGAACATACGTTGTCCCTTTTAGTTCTATTTTATCTGTAAACATATCTGGTGAACCGCTAAGCTTTTTCTCTGCCAATCTGCTATGATGCTGCTGCTCTATTGATCGGTCGTCAATTATTAGTTCTTTTTCAAAATCGCTATCTGAAGTTTCTGCAGACTTATTAAAGTCAGATTTCGATTTCACTCTACTTGTGCTTGCCTTTTCTTTTTTTATTTTATCAGATTTACGATGTTTGCTCTTATGTTTTGAATATTTGGGCTTCTTAATTGCTTCGGAATCTATTTCACTATCTGATGATTCTCCAAAAAGAGCCTTAATTTTTCTCTTTGCAGTGGGTTTAACTTTATCTTCAGGAGAATTTAGGTGTTTGTCACTTACATCATTTACGATTGTTTTTTCCTTATTATCTTTGACAGTATTCTTATTTTTCCCACTAGGTACTCCTTGTAATGTAATATTTATAACCAGAGTATTCCCATTCTTAGTTGCTGCGAAGTCGTTAGTGGATTCGTCTATTTCATCTATTTTTAAAGTAGTGTCATTGCTGTTACTAGCCACGCTGCTGATCTCGCCTATTTTTAACGTCGTATCATTGCTGTTGTTGGCTACATTGTTAATCTCGTCGATTTTTGTTGTCGTGTCATTGTTGGGACTAGATAAATTGCTAAGTTCATCTATTTTCAGTGTTGTGTCATTGTGATTATCGACATTTTCATCTATAATAAGATTACAGTCATCATCACTCTGATCTTCAGATGCGGATGAGTGACGAGATTCTGTTGGGGCAAAAAAGTTCTGCAGTTTTGTTTGTGTAAGTGGATCCTTTTTGAAAGAATTAGCTTTTCTTTTAACTTCTTTGTCTGCTTTAGATAATGGTAATGGATAATCGGTTTGTGCTTTATTTCCTGAAAAGAAATATATGATAATCTTGTAGTTGTATTATATTACTAACGGCTTAAGAAACAATGTTTTGTTATATATATATACCTCTCTCTAGTTGTGAAGCAGTTATGAACCCATGGCTTAGTTGATTATGACCTTCATGTTTTTTTTGTTCAAATTCTTTAATGAATTCAGAAAGAGTACCTTGTTTTCTGGGTTCAAAAGTTTTAAGTTGCGGATATAAACTTTGTGTGCATGCTTTTACTGATGAAATCTGAAATATTATTTAAGAATGTAAAGATGTTAAAATTATTGTTTACAATTAGCACAAGTGTGGATACCATATTTACCAATTTGGTCATTGAGCGTCTGTAAAGACTTGTAACAGTGTTGCTGGAAAATGCTTCATATTCTAAATCGATAGCGCACTGTTCTATGTCATGACGGGACAGAGGCTTATCAGGATGGTCTAATCCTTTCATAATTTCTAAATTATTTTTTAAAGCGTCATGGAGCAACGAAAAATAGTTATCTCGGCTAGCAACTGTAAGTCCATTTACCTGCAAGAATAAACATCTTAAAATAATGTATTACAGTTTCTGAATTGGAATAGTTGTATTTTATATATTAAGTTACAACCTTTATTCCTGTGCTCTCGGCGGCTTTACATTTGGAGTGCTTAGCTGAAGCACTATCGTCAGGTCTTCTGTCCTTCTCAACACTCTTCTTCCTGTTAGCAAACTCCTTCATAATTAGCAGCTTGGTCTCCTCGGCTACGCGGCGCCGGCCACTCTCTCCGTCTGATTCATCACTATTATCTTGATAGTAAGATTCCGCCTCCCTTTAATAATACACTAATATGTTATACGAATAAATAAACAAAACTTTAAACTAGGATAGTCCGCAGCAACTAATTTTATCACTCAAATTACATATAGATTTGACTGAAATGTAAATATAACGACAGTATTGTGGAATGTGACGCACCTCCTCTGGCCGGCGCGGCCGTGTTCGTACAGGTCGGAGGGGTCCTGGTCGTGCGCGATAAAGCCGCCGCGGCCGAGGTGCGCGCTCATGGCGCGGCGCAGGTGCTGCTCCAGTGCGCGCCGCACCGCGCGCTCGTCGTGGCACGCGTCGCAGCGCCGCACGCACCGCGGCGCCTCCTCGCCGAAGTACTCCGCGAACGTCTTGTGTCGACATCTGCAAACACATTGTCACTATAACCATGCTAAAGTATCCTACTATTCGACTCTCCCGGTTGGGGAATAGTCTACGCCGTTCACGGGTCATTCGACATTTTTGCAGTCGATCGTTACATTCATTATTATTATTACATTAAAGTTGTAGGTATTACCTATACGACTCATATTTGACTATTTAAGTATTTATAGCATTTCGTTCAATGGACAAAAAGTTTTTGTTAGCTGAAACTATGTAACTAATGATTCATGTGAACACATACATACGTGACAATAAGGAAATTTATTTGCAAATGATTTACCGACTTCTATCAGATTAATAAGGGCATTGTCAACATTTAAAATACATACTTGACATCCTCACAGTATTTAACCATGATTTCAAAGCTTTTGTAGGAGTTCTTGCATCGCTGCTTCTGCTCGGGTGTCTTGGCTCGCGCCAGTTCCGTTTTGAGCAGGAAGTCCACAGCGTTGCGCTCGCTGCGGCAGTAGTAAATGCGACAAAAGGCTGGCTTGCCGTCTCGTCCTGCTCTGCCCGATTCCTGTTATGACATTACTGTTATAACAATGGACTATGTTTAACTTTCCATAAGACAAAATAATCAGAGAAAAGTTCTGATAAATATTTAAGTATCAGATGGGAAACTAAAGTAGTTAACACCTGTATATGCAAATGATAAGATGTATGGCTATGATGGAAACCTGATAATAAGCGGCAACATTTTGCGGCAAACCCCAGTGGGCCACAGCGCGCACAGTAGCTTTGTCCACGCCCATGCCGAACGATACGGTCGCGCAGACGCACGGACACTCGCCATTCGACCATTGCTCTTGAACTGATATGCGCTCAGAAGATTTTAGTCCTGGAATTAGAAAATATGCTTTAGTAAATTTTTTAATATAGCTGAAACGTCTATTTAACTAATGTGAAAAATTATTTACCTAATGGCTTATTTCGTTGACGTATAAATGAACTGTAAATGAATGAAATGTATAGGTGTGTAGGACTCACTCATCTATTTTAGTAGTGTGAGTAAGTAACACTACTTGTGAATTCTAATTTAATTAATTCTACTTTGTCTAACGACCTGAAGAAGACAGCGGGAAGCTGCTGAGTTCGAAAGGTCCAGTACCGGAAGCAGCAGGAGACATATAGAGGCTGATGATGATGAAGTTGTGAATCTATCACTATCAGTAACTATCATTTGAATAGTACTTTATGAACTAAATAAATTGACTTTTTGTCTCATCCTATATATATTACAATTCATATATCATGGTGGTATTACTCAATATCAGTGTTAGATTACCTACTTAATATGTGGTATACTCATCACAATTATATTAATGAAGCATTATCCAAAAATGTGCAACTGCAAATATATTCAACTTGGCTGTACCCAATACAAAGTTTGTGAAGTATCTCAACACATTAAAATGCCTGAATAATGAGTGTTAAATCCTGTTACCTCCATGATATGCAAGTGATTTTAATCCCCTTTTGCTAAGCATGTTGGCTAATTCTTCAGTTTGTTCACGAGTTCTGCAATACACTATTACAGCATTTTTATCTTTCTGAAACAACCCATACTGTTTTAAACAAAGGTAAAAACACCTCCACCTTTTTTAAAATAGTTATTCATAACTTACTGGTTTAATATTGTCGTCATCACCCAAACTCTTCTTCAAAAACTGTAACAAATCACCTACTTCATCCTGAATGCAATTTTGGTAAACAACATCATAGAACAGATTCTGTCTGAAACTGGGTGTTTTATATTGTGCCACAGGTTGTAACAACTTGAGATTAGCCAATATATCCTTTGCCACTTCAACACTTGCTGTGGCAGTGAGTGCCACCCATGGTACACTTTTGAACTTTTCTCTTAAGTCACCTAGCTTTAAGTAGTCAGGGCGGAAGTCATGACCCCACTCACTAACACAGTGAGCTTCATCAACAACAATGTATGAAACTTTCTTATATTTAACAAGATGCTCTAAAAGTGACTTAAATGTTGCAGTAGCTGCTTGTTCTGGTGTCACATACAGAAATCTTGTGTTAGGTTTCATAGCATGCAAATCATTCAGTACTCTTTCACGATCCTTAGATGTCATCTTGGAATTGATGGATTCAGCAGCAATCTTATGCTTGGACAAATGATCTATTTGATCTTTAATAAGAGCTAGCAATGGGGAAAAAACTACAGCAACTTTGTGATCCTGCAACATTGCTGGGAGTTGGAAGCAGAGTGATTTTCCAGAACCAGTGGGCATTGAAACATAAACATCGTGTACACCTGAAAGATACAGTACTTGTAGTAAAACATCTATGTAAAGAAAATTTGTAATAATACAAATCAGTGAGTATGGTATAAAGATGTTTTAGCATTCTTAGTACATTACTAGACATACATTACATTACATTACTAGACTGTATTATTAGACATAATATATTCAATTCTAATAACATAGGCAATTCATAAAGCACTTTTATTTCTTCAATTAAATCTCAATATTGGGTAGACATATGCATTTTGTGGAGTGTAATGTGGTTTGGAAGCTACAAGGTGGACTTTTTGACAACAAATCTGTCATATTTAAGTACGTATTAACATTATAATACTAATTTATATGAAATAAAATGTTCATTGAAATATACCATTTGATTATTAACTTTTTCATTATATAATATTTATCAAAAATAAAATAGAGATTGTAATATACCACTTCACTGTTGATTTGTTCATAAATAATATTTATCAAATGCAACTACTACATAGGCAATTGATTAAATTGGATCTATTCTGAAACATAAATTCTATAATTAACTAAAGAGTTGTCTAATAAAGCTTTTGTAAGGTTTTTTGTTTGTGGTAGGTTGATTTGGCGCTAAAAATTGAATTTTATTATAATTGTGGCAGCGCTGACATTATACGATCGCTTTCGGAAACTCAAACAGGTGACAAATATTTATAACTGGCTCGCTAAATTTATTGATCTGAGCAAATGGGCTGCGCTAGATAAAGACCTACTCACCTCTTGCTATTGCTCGAACGGCGCGTTCCTGAAGATCGCTTTTAAATTTGCGGTGTCCAAAATATTGAAACAATTTGTCTGTTACGTTATCCATTGTACTACTTGCTTTTGTTACAGGTAAGTAATATATTACACACACTTTAAAACATATCACGGTAAGTTATAGCATAAATATACTGCACATTGATAGTCTTTCACGTAAATATTTTTAAAAGTAATAAAATTAAAACAACCTCGAAATAAAAGTTCTTGAAATCTGACATTTTGCGCCGTAGTAGCGACACTCATAACTACATCATAATGTCATTGTTGTCATTTTCGTTTAGCAAAATACGACCAATGACAGACACGATATCTGTAGTGCTGCCAATACTGCACACTAAGCCGCCAATTTATTGTAGATAGATACAATGAAGTGTATATATATACAAAATTACGGCATATATAATATTCTCATTATGTCAGATATAATCTTCATATTGTGTCAGATATATCTTTTTATTGTGTCAGATATTATTCTTAGATATCAGGTTTTTGAAAAATTTGAGTCATTAGTGACACTTTTATACCTTTACAGGTACCTGTTCAGAATATTTTTTTTGACCTCGGCCTTAATAGCAATGAGTAAACGAAAAAATCCTTTTGAAAACGATAATAAAAACGCCGACTTTTGTGAATTCCTAATGGAGTTAGCGGAATATGAGAAAAATGTAAGCCGCAACGTACATAAATTCAATGCTTACAGAAAAGCGGCAGGTGTTTTAACTAAGCACTGTAAAAGAATTGAGTCTGGCGATGAGGCTAAAAAATTAAATGGAATAGGTGAAAAAATTGCCAAAAAAATTGATGAATTTATACATACAGGAAAACTACAAAAACTGGAGAACATACATAAAGATGAAAATGCACAAGCAATAAATTTGCTAACCCTGGTCTCAGGTATCGGTCCCGTGAAAGCAGCTGAATTAGTGAGAATGGGTATTAAAACAATAACAGACTTGGAAAGCAACAAAGATATGCTGAACCGTCACCAATTAATAGGATTGAAGTAGGTTGTTGCTTATGCATTAATCTAATTTTTTTTAACTATTCGTCAACATAATTTGCGACGTCTGATTATCTAACGTAGTTCGTACGTCAAGATTTTTATTTCCCTTAGTGATTTTTATTGTCCTCATGTTTTATTTCGTTTATTTGAGAATGAGAACGAATCTGACTACGATTTAGGTTCAACAACAAAATTCTTTTCTAAATTTTTCTTTCATCTCTAAAATTCTTCGTACTTTGTGTTTTATATTTCGAGTAATAAAAAATTAAATATAACTCAACTATTTATTTGATATATGTAGTTGGTTTCATTTAAAGTTCATTAATTATTTTTTTGTTTTACGCAGATACTTTGAAGATTTTGAAAACAAAATCCCTCGTGCTGAAATTGAAGAAATTGAATCCAAAATCCAGGGGAAAATTTCAAATTTAGATCCTAACTTTAATATAACGATTTGCGGCAGCTACAGGTCAGACTTTTATAATTATTCATCTGATGTATATTTATGAATGACAATTATGTGTACCGCCGTCGTCTACACTACATTTACCAAATAGAACTCTTCCATTTATTCTTTCAAATTTCTCCCAGATTATATCGCTCTAAATTCCATATACATTGATGTATTGAGTTTTCATCACGGCACTTTCTTTCTTCTTTGAAAATGAAAATAATTGTGACTATCACACTCCTTCGTTCTCACTTCCGTAACGTTTCCGAATAAAGTACCTAGCAGTTTCATGACTGATTTTATCAAAACTACACTTAGAGTATCTACCTTTTCAAATCCGCTATAACGATACGCAAAAGTCAACCCGACACTTGCGAGGAATACGTTTGCCCTCACCCTATGACTCCGCCCATCAATGCCTGCCGCTCTCGTCTTCAACGCGTCCGTACCTAGGTTTTACCTCATCATAGCCAGGTACCTCGTTAACTTTTGCCAATAATATCTGCGTGTGTGCATGAAATAAGTATTGTAAAACTGTAAGATTATACAAAGGGAACATTAATATGGATTTCCAGGCGAGGGAAATTAGAAAGTGGTGACATTGACATACTAGTCACACATCCAATATTCAAGATTACATCAAAAAAGCGCGGGGAACAAATGCTAAGGGAACTGGTCGCTGCGTTATGTAACATCGTGACAGATACAATATCTATTGGAGATACTAAATTTATGGTAGGTCCACAAACTACCCCTTTATTACACAGTTCATGTTTTTTTATGGAGAGACGCAGTCAAAGACTTATGGATACAATGTCATTATTGAATGTATTTCCCCATGTTATTAAGCAAATTAGTTTCTACTTGTGTTGTTAATATGATACAAACTAAAGCGTCTTAATGATTCCATATATTTGTTAACAAAAATTAAATTTCTTTTTCGCAGGGCGTTTGTCGCCTGTCCCCGCGGCATAAGTTTCGCCGACTTGACATCAGGCTGGTCCCGTTTGAGCAATACCACTGCGCCGTGCTTTATTTCACCGGCAGCGACGTTTTCAATAAGGAGATGCGCGCTCACGCCCTGGACAAAGGGTTCACGCTCAACGAATACTCCTTGCGACCCGTCGGCGTTACTGGTAAACTTACTAGCCCTTAATATTCTTGCTTTTAAATACTGTTATGGTTAATTGTATCTGCTAATTATATGTTTTATTATTACGGTATCGTTATATCAGGCCTCTTAGGGGATCAGCAGAACGTATCCAGTGCCAAATATCTCTACCCTTCCAGACCTGACAAATTTCTTATACTGTATCACTCCCTTCGCGCACGTTTGGTCAATATAGTCGGGCTTCGATTTGCCTCGGCAACTCCATGCAACAGCATTCGGAAATCGGATTGTGTCGTTTATTTTTTTATGGTGAACTGAATATTCATTCGATTTAAGGTGTCCCTGGAGAGCCTGTGCCAATCACTTCGGAAGAAGACGTCTTCGATTACATTGACTTTCCATATAAAAAACCAGAGGAACGCAACCTTTAAAAAATGTCAACGCGCATAACAATTAATGCAGAAGGAGGGAAAAAGAATGTAGCTACTACGACATTAAAGAAATAAAAATTTCAATAACAATGTATTTGTCTCATAATTACATCACGGGAAGAATAACAAAAATATATCACAAACCTCTTTTGTTTACAATTTTTACTTATCATTTAATATCTTTTTGACAATATACCTACTGACGTACTTTTTTTATAACACAATCTACTAGTTCAAAACTGACGACAGAACATTACTTAATGTGAGAAACCGAAGTTTGTTTAAACGAAGTACAATGGTGTTGCAAATTTTTATAAAGAAATATAAAAACTTTTTGGAATAATGAAGAAATCCTCTTGAATGTAAGGTATATAACAAATGTAGTTATCCATTGAAATAGACTGTAACAATTGCTCAAAAATAGTTCTCATTTGTAATATCCGTCACTTATTGTCTTAATGATAAGGATGACAGGCAGCATAACATAATAATGAAAAAATATTTTGGAAGTTAGGGAGCGTTCATTAATTACGTGAGTCGTTCAAGGAGGGGGGGGGAGGGGGGACACAAGGTGAATCTCATCTAATATTACTTTGGGAGTTGGAGGGTTTCAGCAAATACTTGTTGTATTTAATTATTTACTCTTCCCTGTAATTCTAGTCTACTTACTCAGTAATCTTAAATAGTTGTCTTTATTAGTCTTAAATAAGAACATTAATTTTCCTATACATTTACGAGATAGGTACATACATATTGTGGGGGTTGAGCAAAATCTCACGAAATCTCATCAGTTTCTCAAAATACACTAAAATCAGCTCACGTAATTAATGGACGCCCGCTTACTGACTGGCACACGGGTTATACAATCTAACCTCGCCTATTAAAAAAATTATGAAAAATAAATTGTTTTCTAAAAACAGATTTATTATATAGTCGCTACATAAGGGGTTCAGAAACAGAAGACTTGTTTTTAAATAAATTACGTTATATGATGACATTTAAAGAACGCTAGCGTCTAGTCCTAAGAAAGTACAAACATAACATAAAGGTAAGGCGTGGAATCCCTACAAAATGTAACTTGTCAAGGCAGCTAAATTACTGTTTATTATGACTTTAACAGCAGTGATATCCTAGTGGGTCTATTATTATTATTATTAACACTTAAATGAAACCAGTGTTAAATATTCTTTTTATCGATACTTTATGATTACGTAAGTGGAAAATGGCTCGCTTCTCAGAATAAGAGGGTTAAAGCATAGTCTACTACGCTAGGCAAGTGCAGGTTGGCAGACTTCACAGGCCTTAGAGATTTTTTAAATATTCTTCTTAAAATATCATTAAATAGAGTAAGTATAAGAAACAAAATATAACAAGGACCGACGATTTCCTTAACAATTTGTCAACAATAATATCATAATAAAAAAAGCATTACGCAGTTGTTAATTTCTATCATCTATTTTAGACAAAACAAAAAGTCCAGATGGATTCCTAACATGAAAATAATAATTTTAAATATTACAATAAGTCAATCATTTGTACATTTATAACTGTTACGAAAAATTTATTGCCAGTGAAGTGACATTTAGGTATAAAAAAAAAATTACTGGAAAATTGTAAAATGCAAAATTTGACAAATTTAAAAGTCTTTATGGTTATCAACTTCTAACCAGCTTTTAATTTCTTCTGTAGCATCTTTGCAAAAAATGATTACACAATATGGAAATCAGAAAGAAACTGGGTAATCTATATTTAAAATCATTAGCGAATCCTTAGCCCATAGTATATAATCGCCATAGTGAACGTCTATTAACAGAGACATGATAGGAGTAATACTATAATAAGCGACTAGTGGCATCGGACTTAGTTTATAAAAATCATATATCAAACGAACTCAATGTGTTATAAAAATTAAAAGCTACAAGTAAACATAATACTTTCTTAAAACTATCATAATAAGTAGATAATATTCCATACATTTTACAAATACCTGTTTTTGCGTTAATTTTTATTGGGATTTTAATTTCTGTCCTCGTTATCGATTTTTTTACTCCAGTTACTTTGTTGTCTCTAAACAATCGTAAACTATGCAAGTATTTAACATTAACTATTAAAATTAATGTATAATTTAATAGTAGGTATCTCTTTTATAACAATATACACATAACAACGACAATATCGTTTCAGTCTTCATTTTAAAATTACATACAGTTTTGTTTTCATAGTACCTAAAACTGAAAATAAGGGTAATGTTTGGTTTACCTTTAAACATCGCTAGGATCTACAGGTGCTAAAACGTAAAAAAGTGACAGCATTATAAAAAGAAGACTGTCATAAGAACGAAAAAGATCAATTGTTGTTGTTACCGAATAAATATAAAGATTAAGTTAACAATTTAGTGTATACTATATGTAGTTCATGGAATGTTACTTATTTTGTAGTAATAAAAACGAAGTTACGAGAAACATGTTTAAATATGTTTGAAAATGTTACTATAAAGATGATCACAATAAAAGTGTTGGGAGAGCTCGTAAAATAAGAGACTACCCGTGCGTAAAAATTATAAGAAATCTTGATTCACATTGTAAGCTATGGTTACATCAAATTTGATTAAAATAAGTTTAATAGTCAATGAGTTTACAGCATAGAAATAAACAGATACAATTTTTCAAAAATAGTTTTATGAGTTCTCTTCTATTTATGAAATAGCCAGTATTTTAAGAAAATATCAGCAATCAGCTTTACAGTCGGGACTACCTTGTTATTGCCTAGTACAGATAGAGTTTATGACTAAACATCAGTATCTGTGTCTTAATTAGTTATAAACTGTTCAACGAAATAACTGAATATCCTAATTGTAGTCCCACAGGAATCATAATATGATCATACCTAGATAACTGTTTAGATTACTTTTGTCCGATTGCGTCTTAAGCTCATTGTCAAGTTCAACACTTATCAAGCGGTAATAAGTAAAATCAAGTTCTGTCATACCACATGTTTTTGTTATATTATACCACATGTTTTCAATAACTTTAAATTATAGCGCAAACTCGGCAAAGACAGTCTCTACCGTTAAAAGGTCCACTGGCAGAAGTCGGTTAATCGACGACTTAAATGTCACTTGCGGTAAAGCATAACCGGTCGCTCAAGGCGTGGGCGGGCGGGCGCGGCGCTCGGGGCGCAGCAGCGAGTAGAGCACGGAGGCGGGGTCGGCGAGCGCGGCGTCGGGCTCGCGCACGTCGGCCACGCGGCCCGCGCGCAGCGCCACCACGCGCGCGCACTGCAGCACGCCCGCCAGCCCGTGCGCCACCAGCACCACCGTGCTGCCCGCGAACGCGCTGCGCACCGCCTCCAGGATCACGCGCTCCCACTCCGGGTCCAGGTTCGCTGTCGCCTCGTCCACCAGCAGGATCTGTCCACGCGTCGCCTTTTATTAGCTTCTATGTCGATTCGTATTTCATTTTATTGCATAAGCTCTGGTTGGAATCTCTATACGAGCACGTTTGATTTTGACTCGTATAAATTGGAGAATTTTTTTTATAATCTGGATTCACGGAGGATTCAATAGATCCGGTAATTGACAAGAGGTTCCACAGGAATATTATTTATGGTGGTCGCACATGGCGACTTTGCATAGGGATATAGTAGCGCGCTTCGTTTATGCGCCACGCATCGCTACTTTTGATCTTTAGTCGCATTTGCTACGCGCAATAAACACGATTTAGCATCGCTACGAACGCGACTATTTTACTACTGAATCGCTGCAAATAGTTATCGGGATGACGTTCCCTATATTCAGATTAGTAAGAAAGTGTTAATCGCTCAATGGGCACGAGAAGTAGACCTTGGGGCGGTGCAGCAGCACGCGCACGACGCACAGCAGCTGCGCGTGGCCGCGCGCCAGGCCCGCCGCGCCGGCCGCCAGCCCGCCGCGCGCCGCCAGCCACTCGCGCGCGCCGCACGCCTCCAGCGCGCGCCACACCTCCGCGTCCACGTACTGCCGCAGCGGGTCCACGTTGTCGCGCACGCTGCCATCGAAGATGAACGGCTCCTGCGGAATCACGCCAATGCGCGACCTGTTCGCGGCGGCGATCGAGCGCAACATTAACACTCCTGCACGTTACTAATCGTAACCTATCGAGAATATCTTAGGCCCTCGTTTTAGATATCGTGTACGGCAATAATGTACCAATATTATATATCGGGACATGCTGCATCGATATAATAATATGATAAATCCGCTAGACCTGAGCGCGTGCAGGTTGAGCGTGGCGACGTCGACGCCATCGATGCAGACGCGGCCGGCGGCGACGGGCGTAAGGCGCAGCGCGGCACGCAGTAGGGAGCTCTTGCCGGCGCCCGTGCGGCCGGCCACGCCCAGTCGCTCGCCCGGCCGCGTCGCGAACGTCACGCCGCGCAGCGCCGCGCCGCCCGCTGCGCCGCGCCCACTGCACACACCGCGACATGCTATGTTACACGGCTCCGTGGACTGGGGGGACTTACACCTGATACTTATTACTTACGCCATATTGAAATATATTTCTCAGTCACTACAATAATGTAACTCTACATTACGATACCTGTAATTGAGGTGCACGTCCTCGAAACTAATAATCCCGTGCGATGGCCAGCCGTAGGGTGGCGGATCTCCATCAATTTTTTCCGTCTCGACCTGCAAGTTCCAGTTCGTGGGTTCCATTTCAATTGGCACGTATTAATATGAGATGAAATCATTCAGGTACTATACTCGTTTCTATTCTAACGTACTTGCGTAATATATTCTCCGACTCGTTCCACGGCGATCATCTCCCGTTCCGTCTCCGTGAAGGTGTTCAGTACATTACTCAACATCGATGTCATGGACAAGGCATACGAGATTGTAAGACCGATCAACCCTAAACAAAGTAAAAAAATGTCCAAATTCATTATAAGTTTAAATAGACAAATGTTTCGCTTGATTCAATGTACCATGTGGAAACATTTTTCTACTGAAATACGCTATAAATTGTACAATTATCATCTATAAATAATACAAACTCACACACACACACACTCACATACACACTCACACTCACGCTCACGCTGACGCTCACACGCACGCATGTACGAACACACGCACTCAATCACATACACACATACACACACACAAGCTCGAACACACAATAACAAAACTTTAAATAAAAATTAACTTGATGAGTCTCAATTAAAATGATGATTTTTGTACGTAATTATTTATTAACGCACGGCCGCGTCAGTAATTATATAATGAAGTCGATAAGATGGCGCGAATCCCGTAAGGGGTTGACGAGGCATAATATACGAATTTGCCTCGCACAAATTGAATACTAGAATAAACTTAAAGATGTGCCATCGCAGCTAAATAGAATGGTGCGGCACGGGTGTGGAGGCGCACCGGGATCGGCGGCGTGCGCGGCGCGCTGCGCCACGGCCAACAGCGCGGCGGCGGCCAGCGCGGCGGCGGCGGCGGCCTGCAGGCGCAGCGCCAGCCACTGCGCCGCCGCGGCACCGCCCAGCGCGCCGCGCTGCCACGCCTCCAGCAGCTGCTCGCCGCGCTCCGCCCAGCGCGCGCCCGCGCCCAGCGCGCGTACCGTCGACAGCCCTGCTCACAACATTGTCATATCATAGAACTGCTAGAATTACCAGCTGGCACGCGACCACTGTGCGCCCCGCCCTATAATGCATAAGTAGCGTACCCTGTTGCCGATATAAAAATGTGAGTGCTTGCCCGCCCGACGTGCATTCAGCCTTTACGGTCCGGGTCAGCTAGTATTAAAATAAGACAAAATGTTATAAAACTTGACGCGTCATGAAACGTGATAAAACTCTTTACAAAATTAATATTTGGTTACTACTGCGTCGTTTTAGCAAAGTGACTAAATATATTTTGTAGGTTTTAATATTATTTTGTTCTAAGACCTGTACTAGATGCTAAATTTAAACATTGGTTACTTGTTCAGACGTAACTTGCCTTCCAAGGTGTCGCTAAAATGCACGTATACAGGCGACAAGGCAACACTCTGCAGCCGCTTGATCTGCCGAGACGTCGGCCGGTAGCGGCGCTGCAGCCTGTTTTAAACAACAAATCAAAACTGTTAGCTCTCTTAAACCACTATTTGTATTTACGTATGAACTTGTTTCAGTAATTTGCTGGTCATAGGCCTAAAGGGCTTTTGCCTATCATCCGCCCGCTAGGGCTGCGGTTATAGATCACTGAACAAAGCTTGTCGCATCCCCTATGCCCCGCCCGTCGGCGGCCAGGGCATTTAGCAACGCCAGTGCAAGTCTGTACAGTGACTGGAATTTACTGTGTTAATACAATTGTCCTTTCTCTGTATAAAATGTAGTCTGTCCATTAATGTTATAGTTCTATTTTAATCAAATATATGTTACTGTCAATGTTTTACCTATAGTAAATGAAACCCATAGGTAATACTCCCACTAGCAACCAAGGGAGGCCGTAAACTGCAACCGTTACCGCACCTGTCAATAATATATTACATACATATTATTTGTAGCATACTTTATATACGCATAATTATGTACACTTATGATAAAAGAAAGAAGAACAACTATAAAAGAAAAGAAAGAACTTAATAATATGAACGATAAATGTAACAGGGTGAGAAGTGTAAATTAATACAGCGCATGCTTGTCAGTCGGCAAAACTACATATCTGATCAAAGCTTACCAATCAAGGAAAATATCTGAGCAAGTAAAATGTTCAATATGAACGGCAGAGAGTCGTCCACCGTGTATGTGTCCGACGAGAACCGGTTGATGATCCGGCCGCTGGGCGTCGTGTCGAAGAACTTCACCGTGGCCTGCAGCGAGTACAATGAGTTAAAAAATAAACGTGAAACGAACTTAATTACGATATACTTAAATGTGCTCTTAATGTTAATAACGCATAGATAACGGCACGGATGAAAGTGCCAAGGCAGTACAGGATTTACTTGTCTTGACCAAATAGGTCAGATACTGGCTAATGGGGGAGTCTCAGAAAGTCAAGATTCAAACTGGAGCGCGTATAAGAAAAGATTATGAGAAAAAGCAAGTCAGGTTTGTAAGATAATTAGCAATCGGTACTATTTCCCTACCGCGGAAGGAACCCGACAAGACGATATAAAAATAAAAATAACAACCTTTTTGATTTTACACCGAGTCACTTACCCTGACAATAACTTTGAGGAGAGCCTTGTGTATCTTCTTGGCGGCCTTAACCCCACCGTATGCGAAGAGAAAGGCCCGCATCGTGGTGAACAGCAGGTTCAGGGCAGCCAGTGCGAAGTACACCTCTAGGTAATATTTGTCAGTGTAGCCCACCGAGCCGCTCGCCGCAGGCTCGTATAACAGACTCTCGTTATCGATGGGCGTCGAAATATTGTACTTCACTCTGTCATATATCAGTGCTAATATGGTGTTGCTAATCGTATGCACTATATTGTCCAGTACGTTAAAGCTGTGGTCCAGTAACGTGCTTTTCTCGTGTACGTCCATGACAGCGCTGCTCGGGGCCTCCGTCGAATTATTCGCCTTGCTCTTCACCCAAAACGTGAGCCACAGAAAGGTGAAGTTTTGAGACACTTGCATTAGAATGAGAGATAAGATGATGATTATCGAAAAGGACACCCCCACGGAGCGTACGTACATGCCGAGCACCCACCAGCCGACAGTACCATCCGACATAGTCTCCTGAAAAACAAAACAATCAATATGTTACGCTTAAAGACCTAAACGCTCAGTGGGCAAAAAATAGCTCATAACGAGTTGTGGTTACTGTAAAACATTCACAACATGAAATTAGTGTTATGCCTCTTATTAAGCGAGCGAGCGATTCTTAGCGAAATCCGTATTTTATTTTATAAAAGTGCATACTTAATCCTGTATGTAAAGTCGATAACAAACGTTCTATTCTTTAAATAAAATATCGACCCATAGTTCAGATAAATTATGATGATTCAGTAGAGGGATGCTTGTGTACTAAAGCAACGTGGCCGGTGTAATGACATCATCTAGGCTATATTAATCGCACGGGCTCAGTAATGAATAAGGAGGGGAGATATAATGCAACCTCGGTCGGACAACAAACAAAGATGTTCAATAAGTTTGTATTTCTTTTTTTCCATGTGTAAGGCAGTTTGAAGGCGAATAGGACGAGTATATTTACGTCGTCTTCCAGGCTGCTGATGCTGACTTCATCGGCGGCATCGCGCGGCGCGGCGGCGTGTGGCGCCTCCTCGGCCGGCCACTCGTTCTCGCTCGGCAGGAACTCCTCCATCTCGTTCAGCACTACCTCTGGCGGACCTGCCGGTGTGGTCGCAGCGTTTGCTACATATGTATTTTGCTTTGTCATTTTAACATGTTACGTTTATTTTAGTCCATCGTCATATTGAATTGTTTATGAATATTGAAGAAATCTTTATGCACCACAACAATATTAATAACAAAAATAGAATGTGTTTTAATATTAGTTCTTAAACATACTTCAAAATATATGAACGCGTTATTCACAGCACGCGGAAGCGTGCAGATGTAAATACTGCTTCGGGAATATCAAAGGATCATTAATGAATGATGCAAGAATTGAATACTGCGGAATACTTTGTCGCATAATAGTCTATACTATACATAGTTATTATTATACCTATTTTCTATAGATGTAAGTAGCGAGTAAGGTCTTTATCCGTTACTGTATCGGCAAGGTGGTTTCTCCCGTTGTACATGAATGAGCGTGGTGGTCACCTATGGCGCGCAGCCGGCCGCGGTGCAGCAGCAGCGCGCGGTGCGCGTGCGCCAGCGCGCGCGGCGCGTGCGACACGAGCAGGCGCGCGGAGCGGCGCAGCAGGCCGCGCACGCAGCGCTGCACCACGTGCGCCGCCACCGCGCCGTCCACGCCCGCCAGCACGTCGTCCAGCAGGTACACTGCCGCACGCACCACGCGCCACAACCACCACACGCACACCGCCATCATTACATGCGTACATAGGGTTGTATACGGGCTATCCGCATTATATTAATTACACTACAATGGCGAGACCGAACATATTTTACTATAAAACGACAAAAAGTTAATGATACTAATGATGATGAATAATTTGTGTAAATATTTCGGTATAAAGTATAAAAGTTCACGTATAGTGAAGCCGCGTACCCTGCTTGTCCTGGTAGGCGGCGCGAGCGAGCGCAACGCGCGCGCGCTGGCCGCCGCTCAGCGTGCAGCCGCCCTCGCCCACATACGCGTTCCAGCCCAGCACATTCAGGTCCTCTGAGGAATGCGTCACATATGCCTATCGCTGTTTTACCATTATATATTTATGTGTACCTGAGCTTCAAATGTACCCTTGGGTAGCTTAATTCTTTATAATTTTTGTATAACCACGCCCGGTACCAAACACGGTAAGGCAGGCGGCACCCGGTGCGAGATGTCTAACTAAAATGTATTGTACTTACAGATGAAAAAATTTAATACTAATCAACAAAATTTTTATGTGAGTTAACAACAGAGTCGTTTTACCTGTGAGCGCACACGCATCCACAACTGCGCGAAATTTGGCCTCGTCGTAAGGTTTCCCGAACAAAATGTTGTCGCGAATGGTCCCTCGTATGAGCCATGGTTTCTGAGATACATACCCAAAGCCTGAAAATTATTATTGTTAGATTATTTTATCGGCACATACAATAATGAATGTCAGTTTTATGTTAATCTTCAAATCAGAAACCTGCTTAATGATTTATCTGTATACACATATGTATATCAATAATAGTTGCGAAACACTTGAATTTCATTAAAATATGTATAAAAACGATATGCTTACTGGTTAAGTTGTCTACTATTTGTAGATCTCCGCCCTTTTTTATCATATCTCCAAGAATGGCCATTAAGAGTGATGTCTTCCCACTCCCCACGGGCCCAGTGATTCCTATCAATTCCTCCTTGCCGATTTCCAAATTTATATCCTTCAGCATAAACGGTTCTTGCGCTCCCTCCCCCGATAATAATGCATCGGTTTCCTGCGTGTTCCTTTGCGATAGATTCTTTTTGGATTTGCCCTTATTCTTTTTATCCTTCGGCTGCGGAGTTCTCGTGGAACCGGTGGCCCATGAAAATGACGCATTTTTGAAAATTATAACTTTGTCCTCGTCATTATTTGTGTTCAGACTGTCGTAATAATGACTCGGGTCCATGTCAGGCAGCTGAAATTCAAAGAAGGGTGTTGTGACCGCGAAAGATTATCAAATATTAGTTATATTTATTACAACATACTTAGAAATCTTACATTCAGAAGGTTCTGTATACGCTTGATAGAGACCCAAGCTTCCGTCAGTCCGTTAAGCACCCAAGGAAATGCGTTGAGCGGTGCTATGAGCATGTTTATGAGGGCAACTGTCGTGAAGACCTGCAACACAATTATAAAGTAATACACCAAGACCCCTGAACCCCAGACCTTCGTTATTTTATAAAAGCTGAAAGTTTGTCAGCGCATGCTCCCAACACAGGTAAGAACGATGG
>DWDT01000617.1:0-19729 GCA_018245595.1 Microceris scylla
TAATAATTAATTAATTAATATATAATAATAATTAATATAATCCAAATATAAACATACGCAGAACGAAACATAATTTTTTATATCAATTTTTCAGCGGTCAAATCTACACTAATGTAGTGCACGGGCCAAGTTTTGGCCGATTGATTAAATTCACAAGCCAAGTCCGAAACATTCAAAAATCAACTAATGATGCAATGGCATATAACAAAAAAAAAATCAACAAACTCATTACAGTATATAAGAAAAAAAATATTACGATATTTAATATACAATAATTATCAAACACTCGACAAAACCATTGCACGATTCGTGTGTTTAGAAGCGAACAATAAGAGGCAATAAGATGTCAGTCATATCCAATTATAAGAACTACTATTCCCTAAAAACTTTTATTAAATCAATTTTTGTATGACAATATATATGTCGTAAGCATAGGTAACGTGGCGTTGACGGAGTCACCAGACCCTGAACGTTAGTATATACACGTGGCATACTATTAGTAACAAAGAATTGTTATTTACATTATTTGCCGCCAATTCACAACACACACAAGTTCTCTACTATCGTAGTTTAAAGTTTCGTAGTATGTTATGTAAAAATTGTATGATTATAAGCGTTTTTTTTATATATAAATTGTCTGTGCAAAGCAATACAACGCCTATAATACTGGCAGGGATGAATAGTAACGATTGTAGATATCGATATTATTGAATCGATATCCATGCGCCATTCTAAAATATTAACTACCCAATTATCTGATTACCGACAACTCTGTTGACAACACTGAATCAATTGATTTTCTTCCCCCACTCGATGTAGGAACCCTTCACTTACAACACATTAATAAGTCGGCTAGTCCTGGATATGATATCATGAGGACCATCCAAATCCTAATTATTTCAATTTTTGTATAATCTATATACAAACTGTATAAATTGAAGTATAATATATTTATATACGTACAAGTTTGACATAAACTTTATTATAGTCAAAGACAATAAACTTAGGAGATCTCAGTATACTGATTATGTGATACCATGATTGTTGTTGCAACAATGTGAAAATTGTAGGTACATATATATTTCAAATGTAACCACTATACCATAACTGTCACTATTTCACCATCATGAAATACCACATATTTTACAATACACAGAAAATTATATTGAGATACATATATACTGGAGTCTGTCCTTCTAATTACTTTAATGTATTTTAAACAGAGTAATTTATTGTTATTTATGGTTTTTGTATACAGTATTCATGCAACCAAGGTTGGCTTCCAAGTTAAAAGTTCTCTGTCAGTCAATCTGTGCAGGCAAAGGAAAATCATAGACAAAATGTTAGATACCCACACCACAAAACCATTTCACTTCAATTGCCCTTCAATCAGCCCTTTTTCATTTCACTATTGAACATAGAGTTCTGCTCCACATCAGAAAGGGCAGTCTGCCATGTTGTCCAATTGGAATTTCTCAGACATGATAATTGACAGACAGACACATCTTCTTTACATTTTACTGATATAATCAATACACATAATCAGATTTAAATGTAAAAGATTATTATCAATACCAACTGTGTTGTGCATTTTGTTACATTAGCAACATAAAGGACAGTTTTGTAAGAGTATTTGCATGCATGAAAAAATAAAATAAAGGCACATTTTAGCATATAAATACGAAAAATCCTTTCACAATATTGCCAACCTAAGAATATCATTGTATAAATATTGTCTTTAACCATTCCCAAGAGGATCTATGCAAATCAATATCAATTTAAATATTCACAATAGTAATTTTATCTTTCTGCAGTCTTATTCAGTTACACTACATTTAACTACCAACAATATTGATTAGAATGAAAACACACAAATCAATATTAGCATATACATATGTACAGTACATATATAATTGGCCAGTTGTTCACTAGTGATATTTTGAAACTTTCTTATGATCACTTAAATGTTCATTAATACACAGATACACAAATGAAATAAAAAGGTTTGTTCTAATTACTTTACCGATAAGCCTCTATAAAATAAAATAAAAATAAATCTCAGAAATATAATTATTTTTATGTTTTATGATCTACGTTTCTGTGTGTAGTCTGTGCAAACGAATATTTTTCTTAGATTAACACGTACGTCACAATGTTAGTGAACGAATCGCAAAGCATACTTTAAAAATGTACTTCTCTGTACAACAAATTCTTAAAACAAAAGCACAAAAGCAATCTCTAGTTTTATTTTAATCATACTAAACTATGTATTTTTTTTTCCATTAAATACGTAATTAAGGGCATAGTCTTTTAAAATACGAACTAAAGATAATTATGTACAAATTCACAGATGTTATGAAGAAATAATTGACTATCATAACATAAGAGGTAGTGTTAATGAAAATTATACATAGATCTATGTATGTATGTAAAAGATATAAACTAAAGTAACTAATATTTACACCGGTTAACAGAACTAAGTAGGTCACAGAGAACTATTACGAAAACAATTAAACTAAGGTAGTAGGTACATAGTGTGAGCAACATTTCCGAATGGAAAAACAACTTTTAACAAAACTATCTTTTGCGATTTCACGAATTGGAACGTGAACTGTCAAACTGACGTTACTCGCGACGACTGTCGGGATATTCAATCTGTCAGATTAACATTTGACAGTAGACAAAATAGCGCCGACCATTGATTTAAAAACTGGCTAAGGAAAAGCAATTGTCAAGCTATACTGTCATCATTGCGTGGTTTCTCGCCCTTTCGTTTGTTTAATTTCTGTTTCATTTCTAACAACATTTGTTCGAAGGACATGTCGTCGTTCCTACGCACAGGCAGTGTTGGGTGGCCGTGGAAAGCGCTTTCTGTATACTTCGCTTCCAGGCCATCTGTTAATGGAAAACAGTGTGAAAGAATCTCTTTTATGCGATTCTTTGTTTAGGTCCAAATAACAAAGTCGTTGGGCAATTTTCAAATTACATCATGCAGGAATTGAGGAGTAACAAGATGTCTTTCAGTCATCCAATAGCCCTAATACTTTTTGTAACATTATTGGACAATGGCATCTCCTTCAAAAGCAACACGACAATTTGGTACTCACCAAGATCGGCATAGCTCTGCCTGCAAAAGTCTCTGCGACCCCCAAAACCGACATCGTATTGTGGGAAGGAGTTGGCAGACTCCACTGCCGTCCAAGCGTCTCTTTGACGCTTGAACGTAACAAACCCATATCTAGTCCTGAAAGAGTGTAAATGTTATTTTAAATTTACACTTTTACTCATTTTAAACTTGTAATGATTTTAATTTTCGATTCTTATTTGATCAAAGGTACAAAAACAATTAGACAGAAAAAAACAACTATTTTTATTAAACTTGTAATTTGCAACAACCATCAAAGCACTGTTCAAATAGTTCAAACCATACACAATTGTGAACATAATGGAGAATCGTGTAAACGACCACAACTGAACACATGGGTATTATAGCAACATATTGAGATGAATATGGATAATACAGAAAATGTAAATAATACGCCAAATAGGGCATCAGTTATTTTTAACGTGAATAACATTTTAACTCTTGAAACAGATATAGCTGTAGCGAGAGAATCAACTTTGAGAGCTTTTTGACTCACACTGATTTTGAAATGACAAAATAAGCCAATAAAAAATATAAACCACATCTTACCCATCATCCTTGGTGTGAAGACGCACTTCAGTAATGAGTCCGAACTTGGTGAATTGTGCCCTTAGGCTCGCTTTAGTTATGTCCTTTTCTAGCTTACCAACAAACACTATCCTTCTCTCTTCCACAGGTGCATTGCTATCCCTGCAAAATTACATAGAGACTATCTTTTGCATACTTTACAATCATTTATTATAGCTCTATCTTTTATTATTTGATTCAGAAGAGCCCTCGCTTTTTAGAATTATTGATTTAGACTAGTGTCTACATCAATAATTTTAATGTAGTCTGAGACTCCGCTGATATAGTCATCAGGGGAGACTCGGGATCTGACATACATTTATACAAAGAATACGAGATTTAATGTAATGTTTTTGTAAAGGCACTTATTGAAATTATCATACAATTCTTATTCAATGTTACGAATCCAAATGGTGATATGTCGCGGAGAAACAGCTACGTTATATAAATTGACGTAATTAAATCAACTTTAAAAAGAATTAAAAGATAAGAGCTCGCGTAAGTCTAAGACACAGGCCGGACAGCAGTATCTGAGTATCTAGCAAGCTATAAGTAAAAATGTAGAAAGGTAAGTAGAAACCTTAATAAAATTGAGGTGAAATCTCACTACTGAACAAAGAAATAACAATAATTACCTGTCTTCAGAACTATAAGGGCTCTTATAATTTATCTTCCTATATTCTTCTCTTCGGAAAGAGCTAGAACGTCTGGACTTAGTCGAGCTACCCGAAGAACTGCTTGACGAAGACGAGGACGAACTAAGGATGAAGAGAGACAGTTTAATAAAGAGACAATAATAGTACAACGAACAGAACTCTCAAACAAATCCGTGATTACATACATTTGCACTTAGGTATTACATTGATAAAATTATCAGTTATCTCGACAAAAAAACATATTTTAATGGGATAGTAACTATAAACGTAACATTTTTTGTAATACACCATATTAAAGTGCCTCGTTGGAATTAAAAAGGATAAAGATGCAACAATATTATAAACGACTTATTTATTAAAGAAACAGTACACACACTATCACAAATACTAAACATTGGGAGGATTGGAAAACACGTACAAGTGATATCAGAATCTGTTCCACCCTATACTTACCTGGAAGAGGATGATGACGAATCAGAACTTTCTGAAACAGTTGGCTTTCTCATCGGAGGTGTCAAGGACCTAACAGATTTTTTTTCCACACACGTCAAAGCGTTATATGAGGGGCTTAGTTTTTTCTTGAGCATGGGACTTCTGGACCTGGTGTGTCTAGATTTCGAACGTGTGCGGTTAGAACGGTAATCTCTCCTAATTGACGGCGAGCGACGGCTACTGCGGTACATGGAACGAGAGCGCGATCGGGATTTTCGTTTCCTTCTGTACGGAGAGTCCGTTCGCCTGTAACGACGGTATCGGCCACGTGATCGCGATCTGTGGCGACTGTACGATCGTTTCCGTCTGTGACTCTTCGAAGGCGATCTGGATCGCCGATATCTCATTTCGTGACATTCTTTTGAACGTGACTTTTTCTCTTTAGATTGTGATCGATCTACATCTCGTCTACTACTTTCCACTTTAGTTTTAACCGATTGCACTTTAGCCACAGTTTTTATAGAGTTGGTACGTTTTCTTGTTCGGACTGGACTGCCCTCACTCGACAACGACATATCGCTATCATTCCTCTTCCTTGGGGTCTCCCTTTTCTGTGGTTTTACAATAGCTGCTGTTTCTTCAATTACAGTTGGCAATTTTGTCACTTCAAGAACTAAATCAGTTTGACTTGTAATACTTGTTGATTTCGGCTTACTTCTATGTTTTTCCAAATGAAGAATAATTTTATCTTCCCCATGTTCTGCATTCCCATCGAATTCTCTTATTATTGGAGTTTTCAGTCGTTTGACGTTATCGCGTTTGTCCGAAGAAGAATTTGGCTTATTACATTTATGTTCGTTGGAAGACAATTTACTAACGTTGCTTGGAGCTTTCTTCATCACCGTATCTTGGATACTGGCAAATAAAGAATTACTGGATATTTTTGTTTCTACTTGTTTTTCCACACTCTTCAATGTTGCAGTTATATCTTTAAATCTTTCAGTGTCCATCCTGACGTCTGACGTTATATGTTTTTTATCTTCAGGTGAACTTTTATCGAATTTTACAGCATCAAATACATTATGTTTGAGTACATGATCAGACTTCTTGATTTTAAAATTGATCATACATTTATTATTATCTGCTGGAGGACATGGAGCTTTCTTTTTAATACTTTCTTCAAATTTAGCTAATTGTTTAAAAACTCTTTCTTCCGTGTTTGTGCCAATGCTGACCATAACAATTTCATCATAATCTCTAGGGAGCTGTGGTTTCTCGTTAACAACAGGGGCTAATAAAATTTCAGCGGGAGCTATTCCTACAATTTTCATCATTTCAGCATCACTGATAAGAGGCTGTAGTTGCAAGTTTTCAACCTTTGGTATCTTACTCATAACAATATCTTCATCTCGTTTTCTCATAGCCTCTGCCTTTTGCTTTTTCGTATTCATCAAAATTTTTCTCGATGCTTCTCTGATAGGATCGAAGATTTTTTTAGGTTGTTCTATAATCATTTCTTCCTTGACAGGCGTCAAACCATTTGGTGGTACAGAACAATGTACATATTTTGGCACTTTATCGGAATTGGAAAGGTTTACTATATCGGGGAATATGGCTTCGGGACTAACCGTGGCAGAACTAGTATTAGAACTTACACCTCGCCTTAATTTATATTCCTGTAGATTAAGCTTCTTCTTCTTTTGAGGTTGTTCAATTTCATTTGAACTAGATATATTAATAACTTTTTTCACGTCTTCTTCATTCGTCTTTTCTTCCACTTTTAACTGGATAGATTGTGGTATTTGAACATCTTGTTTATTACTAAAAAGAGCTGTATAAAAATGTTCAGGATTAGTATTTGGTTCTTCCTTAATATGAACCTTAATCTCGTTCGATTTTCCGCTACTTTTTCTTTCATTCACCACAGTTTCAACTATTTTAATTTCCTTGATATCTACACTATTATCAATTTTAATAGGATTGTTCGTAACATTGTTCGAAAGTTTCTCACTCACACTAACTACTTTAAGTTTTTCACTAGTTTTATTTTTTTTTATGTCATTATCATCACAGGTATTTAGTATAACTTCAGATTTGTTTTTTATTGTTAACTTAATGCTACCATTAGAATTTTGACTACAAGAAGTATCACTTGCTTTATAAGCACGCTTCACAATCACAGAATCGTTACTTTTGTCGTTACTACTATCATTCAAAGCACTATGTGTCGGTGATATTTTTTTACGATAGTTTATATTAACGGAAGATTTCGCTGTTTGTTTTACACTAATCTTTTTTAGTTTTACTTCACTGTCATCAACACTACGATTATTTATATTTTTTACTTTCTTCGTAATATCACCCTTTTCACTTTCATCATCACTGCTAAGATGATACACTATTTTTTTATTCTTACACGACCTATGTCTAGAGTTCAAGATTCTATTATTGCTGGACAGAACTTCAGGTTTCAACAGGCTTCGCCCTCCTTTTATATTAGGAAGACTGTGTCGCTTTTTAGAAGAGCAATAATCGTGGTCGGAATGCACGGGACTTGGTGATCTTCTAATCGAGGTGTTAACTGTAGGCTGCATCTGGAATATGTCAATGTACGATAATGCTCTCTCTGAGGGATCTGAAAGTTATTTTGAAAGTACCTTATAATATACTCACCAGTATTTGCCTCATTTTAGTCTTATTTAGTTGAACGCCCGCATCTTGTAAGCGCATACCATTCTTTAAGCTATTATATGATTTTACTCTTGCCTCTAACACATTAAATGTAGGAATTTTTGTTTTGCTGTTTAACTTCTCTGTAGCTTCAAACTGTTCCAAAAGAGAACTTAGATTGTTTGCTTCCAAGACTGGTATTACAGTGTCATTACAGGATTCCACATCTACATAGTCATCAAGCTCCACTTTAAACTCAGGTTCCTTCTTTATAACAGGTTTCTCTATGCAGTAATCAAAAACTGTAGGTTTAGAAATCGGGGTAGAGGTGCATTTCCTATCAGAAATGAGGATCAATGGAGAAGGTTCAATATCTTCAATAGTTGACTCGATTGGACGATCTATTTCCATGTCCTGATGACTTAGATCATCCTCATTTTTAATATCCTTCACTTCTTGTTTACATGTTATTAAAAAGCTATTAACATCTTCGTCTGTTAACGTCCGCGGAATGTCGTCACTTTTAGCCGTACTACAAGACTTATCTTTGTCATTTTCAAACGCGAGATCTGATAAATCAAGATTAAGATTTTCGAAACTCAAACATGTTTTTGTGTCAATATCCATGCATATGCTATGCATTGGAGAATGTGGCACTGAGCAGGACTTCTGTAAATTTTTAAACTTCGTATATGGCAAATCATCCAAAAGATATTTTTTCAATTCTTCAATGTTTGGTAGTACTTCTAAATCAGATTCATTTATTGAAACATCATGAGGATCCTCTGGGTTTGGCTCTTCTTTTGATTCATCCTCTCTTTCCAACTTAAGGTGTTTGTCATGACGTTCACTTATAAAAAACTCATCGACATTCGGAATATGTTTTGGTATCCGAAAATCAGTATGTTCTTCTTCCAAGAGTTTATTTTTAACCAGAAAATCGTCAATATTCGGTGGCTTTAAGTCGTCTTTGGGGTTTTTTATGAAGTATTCATCAACATCTTTTACAACTGGCTCGTCCTTTACTTCAAGTATATGCTTCTCATCGTTATTTTTTATAAAATACTCATCGACATTTGAAACTACTGGAGTATTCAAGTTTATACCTAACCCATCATTACATATATCAGAGTTACTGTTTGTGTGGCTAAATTTTTCTTCTACATAACAGTCCTCGCCGCCATCGGAGTCCTCGCAATTATCTTTTATACAATAATCAACGTATTCATTTTCATCATCTGATGATGCCTCAAGAAGATCTAAATCAGGATCCACAGCAAATACTTGAATGATATCATAGTCATCACCTTCAATAAGAGAATTTTCTTCCATGTTTTCTGGTCCCAAATGTTCTGGTTGTTCTCCGGAGTCAGATGTGTTATCAATAGACACTTCTTGAACATCAATTTGTTCTTCTTCATCAGAAGTTGAATCTTGATGTGTTATATTCACCTGAAATTGTGTAATTAAACCATTTTGAGACATACTTTATGCTTGTATGCCTTAAGTAACATTATATATATAACAAGTATTAGAAGTGTAGCAAAATATCAACAAACCACTCACTGTTTCATTTTGACTCCACTTTTGACTACCATTAACATCCTGATTATCCCAATACTCTCCCTCATTGATCTCTTCCTCATATCTACTTACCTGTTGACTTTGGGAATATTCAGGACTATTTTGGTTACAACTGCTTTCTGATGACAGGGACTCACTTGTTGACCGCATAATTTTATGACCAATGGTGCGATACCGGGCCTGATGGTACATATTTAAAACATGGGACTCCATATCTGTGAAAGAAATTTTATTGACTGAGAAATATTCATTCAATGTTCACTATTCATTATCATTCACTTTCAATCAAGTGTGATCATGAAAAACACTAACCTAAAATAAAATTATTTCCCGTCTGGGTATTGTAAAAATCTTGATAACATAAAAATAGTGCTATTCAAGTATAAAATGTGAAAAACAAAATTAACTTACACATCATATTTATCATTATCTGAAAGTAATAAACAATGTTTGATTAGCCACAGACAGATTGTGACATACCAATCTCTAGCAACAATGCAACTATATGTATCACTGCAATACCACATTGATATATACCAGAAATATATTTTGAAAAACAATTTTGAACACTAAAAATACTTGAATCCAATTAAACAACACGTACCGAGAGTCCCAATCACATAGGGGATGGATATGGAATCACATAGGGGATAAAGAATGGATGATACAGGTGTTCAAAAAATGTAAACAAAATAGTACAGTGAAGAATAGAGATATTTGGCACTCTGTGCTCTCTGCCTACCCTGCAAGGGACCTAGCGTGGAGATATGTATGTATAATACCGTGAACTGCTGCATTCATTCTAGTGACAAAATATGGAAAAGTAATTTTTAAATTGTTGTGGCAAAATAATAGATTTTCATACTTTATGCTATAAAAATGCAATATTAGTTGGAAGACACTGAATAAGACAGTGATCATTAGCAAATTACAATTTGTCCTATATATTTTTTTTTACAATTTTTTTGAGGCTACATGATATGACATATGACCAGGCTGGCTATTTATGAATAAAACAATACTTTACAATGTGACAGTAAGTTATGTCACATTGACAAAAAAATCTTAGGAAAAATAGAAAAAAATTAAAAAAAAACAAGAAAAAAATTGTGATGGACTGTAAATATTAATCAAGGTATGGCAAAACTTGAATGTTCTTTCATATAGGTACTAATAGCTATAACAAAACATACAATAGTATCCTTTAAAATATGTCATATCTTTCAAACCTTCTGTAACTAGTCAAAATGAGTATTCTCAACACTTATTTATATGAAATATTTACCTGACTATAGGTAAAAGTCGTTTAAAACATATAGTAGAGAAAAGAGAGAGATAAATAACCACAGATCTGTGTTATAAATATATTAGGTTAGTAATGTTAGATAATATTTTTTTCTATCAAAGCATTTTTCAATTTTTAAAATCATTTTTCATTGTTCAATCTCCAACCTGCATGCCCACCGGGGAGATTACAGGCATAAACCCCCTTTTAGGGGTGGCCTATGTCCAGCAGTAGACTGAGATGGGCTGATGATGATGATGAAAGCATTTTTAGGACACAGACACATTCTAAATCCATTAGATGTTTGTGACATATCTCATTCGAATTGTGTCTACAAATACCAGCAAGTGGATGTTTGTAAGTTCAATTTGAATATAGTACATAGAACAAAGGTATGCACTCTCTCATAAATAATAATAACAATTGATTTTGAGAATTGAAGATGTGCAAAGAACTGCAAGATTTAGTGATCGTTAAAAAAATACTTTTTTATTAAAATAATAATAATAATCAACCCATTATAATTCCACTGTTGGAATATGGGTCTCCTCGCATATTGAAAGGATTAAGGCCATAGTCTGGTACACACATAATAGGTTGATTATATATGTTCATCATTTTCACCTACCCTATCCATATTTTAATATATTTATACTACACTCTGTCAGATTGTATGTATACAGTATATATACTCTGTCATGCTGGTTAGGACTTCACACACCAAAGTCATTACAGAGAGCTCTAAGTTGTGCACCTTTTGAACTCACTCTCCAAACAGATTCCAATCACACTATACAAGGTTCATCTATACATAAACATAGTTATAATCAAGGAATCTTGCTACGATGCCTCACCAGTTAAACATTGCAATCAGTCAATGAAAAGGTAGAATTATATCTAAAAATTTTAAAAATTGACTGCCTAATTGATTGAATGGAGACAAGTGTAACTGCCAATTGAGAAGTTCTTGGTTTGATTCCCGGATTGGATAAGATTGGATTTTTTTAACTTGTAATTGCCAATAGCTATGGACCTGAGTCTGGATCTGTGCCCAGTGTACCCATAGGCTAACAACCTACTCCACAGTGGGACATAAAGCTAACTGGTAAAATGTTGGAATGTACTAGACTCCTCTCCCTACCATTTTGGGGATTTTCTGTGATGTTATGTTAGCAAAAAATTAAAAAGTCAGAGAACAAATACTTAAATGTGCTATATTTCTATACATATGTACTATAAATTATGCACAGCCATACAAATCAATAGTTTACCAATTGCCATGTTGAACATTTGAATTTATAAATGGAAAATAAACATTACGGACATCACTAAAATAGACATCAGTGGCAAGATTGTTGTTATTTGTTTAACAAATTTTTATTTTTATTTGTTGTTATTTTAATAACAACAAATAAAAATGCAGGCAGTCTTATCTTATCATAAAGAGATCTTTCAGAAGCACTAGCTTCTTCCGCATAAATCTCTCTCTTCACACATACCTACACACTGATTTTAAGTATTTGTTATTATTGACTTGTAATATTATGCTTTTTATTGTACTACAGATATAATAATTGTCTCTTTCTATAACATTGTTACTTAGCCTTATGAAGATGACACCTATAGACACTTGCCTTCCTGCACTTGGCCAGTGTGGCACATTAGAGCCTTAGCCCTTCTCATCATGACATAAGACTGTATCCAACATTGGAATGATAAAATGACCAATGAGGATGATGATGAAAAGTACTTTGCAATGCAAAGAAAATATACAAACAACAAACACAACAAGGAGATAGTGTTTGTGAAGAGTTGTATGAACAAGCTAAGACTGTTTGAGATATACATCTTAAGTAGGAGAAAAAAGAAACTTAGATTGATATAAAACTGTTTTGAATAGTTCAACTATAAGTTATTTTAACAACATCATATCTGTATTTCCCTTAATGGGTAGGCAGAGGAGTATACTATTCCTACATTTCGCCAGTTATGTGTCCCAAAGAATAGGAATGAGTATATTGCTTTATTTTGAAAATAATTCCGGACTCCTTGCTACTAACTAATGTTTTACTTTGAAATTCTTCTATTATCATTGATGGAATAAAATACATTAGCCTTAATACTGTCAATATTCAAAGAAGTAATGCAAAAAATTAGAAATACACAGATTTAATGGTCAAGAAGTGTATTTGGTTAAATTTCAAGATAAACTGATTGAAACAGTTGGATATTTCTTATAAATAAAATCAAACATCAGAACAATATCAGTTAATGGATATATTCAGTAGATATGAGAAAATGTTACATATTAATAAACCTTATATTGTGAAATTGTTACGCGTCAGTAAACATATTCAATAGAAAGAAATTATCGAAAGCTGACGTTTTAAAATTATTACTCAATCAAGATAACGATTGAAATAGTATTACTTAACGCTGTTATCGAAGAATTTACTCTCTGTACGTGATACCGTGAGCGAGAGATACGCGCGGTCAAAATCAGATGCCATCTGTCAAAATGTGAAAACAACTCACAAATCATGTGATCTCGATGCAATTGGCGTCTAAAGAGATCGTTTTCTGGTCATAAAAAGCTTAATGCACTACGCCTCGTTAAGAATAACGGTTGATCGAACCAGAACAAAAAGTGTTGCAAAAAAATTAACACTGACCGCGTATAGGTTAGGTTCCACCACCGTGCTCGACTTTATTAATATTTCAATGATTTTTCGCGCCTTTTGCGCCACCGATTAGGATTTAACACTTATTTTTTTTGGAATCGCACATTTCACATATTTATTCATCAGAAAAACAAACATCATCACGTCAAAATGCGCGCACTGGAACATAACCTTGATAACGAAAAAGGTTGCTACCAGTTTCTAGTTCAAGGTCCCGTGAAAAAACTGAAAAGTCACATGAAGGCGTTACACAAACAAAACTGAAATATCATTGCAACCCGCACAGAAATCTATTTTAAGACAAACAACAGACGAAAAAAGCTAACCTTTAAAACCCTCAGGTGACGGCTTTATCCATGTAAATCGAATATCTGGACTATGACGCCGTTTACACAATACACACCACACGGTACACGCACTACAAGATTTACTCAACACTTTTAAACGCACCACTGTCCAATTATCAACACTTTTCGTAAAAAATTATCACTTTTCACGATACATCACATGTTACAAACTTCATGCACGACAGCAAAATTTTTACTTTTGATGTTGCCATCCGCCATGCTCCGACGTGCAATATTAACACGTTCGTTTAATAATAAATAAACAAAACACATAAACTTATATAATATTAAATTATAAATATACAACATTATTATATGATTCAGGCGGAGGAATGAACTTTTATAAGCAGGAAATTGTAATAACATCAATACATATAATCATAACTTTAATGTCAAGTTAAAAGCTCTTTATATTTCTAAAATATGCTGTCTCAATATTACAAAAAAAACATTTATGTATTCTTTACATATTACTTACGATAATTACATATTCCTTTTTATTTACATATTACTGATAAGAATTATATAAACAGAAATAATTTTTATCCTGAAGTCCTTATCTTAGGATATGTAAGAAATGAACATTCAATATTATTAAACGTGGCGGTAAATTCTATTATTTATGAAATTGTACAGCACATATTTTATGCTAAAGTATTCAATAATATTTCTATTAAAAAATACATGGTTTTCTATGTACCAAAGATCAAAGTTAAGATCACATAAAAACATCGCCATTGTAAAACATCACTATTTTTAACCGATTTCAGTGTGACAATAGTATAAAACGAACTTTATTCCAAAACCAAAGCACGCTGGTTTAAAATACCTTTCACTCTCTCAATGTTATTCATGCAACCAACTTATTAAGACCGATTGATCCTTTCTTTCAAAGGTATTAGTCAGCTTATTCGAAGTTTTAAATAATAACTGTTTTACCAAAGTATTGCATAAGTCAACATTAATGTAAACGTAATCCTGTACACGTTGCAATATTTACATTTCTCGAAACACGTGTCCCTATTTGCGACACGTGTTCTTTCCACGTGTTTATTTCAAAAAGAGTTCACCGATTGCGTCTTTGCTTATAGTAAAAACACATTTATAGACATTGATTTCTTAATTGCATTTTTGTTATTATAATATTAACTAAGAGTGAATTTGAGACTATTTTTATTATGTCTGTATTCTCCACTAATTTAAATCATTATTATGTATGAATGTTTATCTCAATTTCGGTGCCATTGCTACGTGGAGAAAGTTCATGATATTGTCACGCCATGTCCCTTGCGGAATAGGCAGAAAGCATCAACTACCAAATGTTTCTATCCCTATTGACTTGACATGCTTGTTCTACATTCGGAATTATTTTTATACAAGTACGCCGTTTTCCGAAATATATTGTAATTACGCCGGGTCGCTTACAGGGTAGTCGAACACTACCAAATGCCAAATATCTCTACCATTACGTAGCTGACGTCTTCCTACATTTATCATTCCCTCTACACTATGAATTAATATCTTATATTTATATTATTACAATGTTGTTAATCATGAAGATTGTAAAGTTTTGTCTTTAGTGTTTATGTCATTAAATATCCTAACAACCTAACATTTTAACCTAACATTCACTATATCAGATAATCCGATTGTGCTTTCTAAATGACGTCCTGAGTGTAGGCGAAACAGTCCGAATAACTTTCACCGAAATACATCCTAAATAAACACATACGTACCTACATACTTACGTACATACACACTTATAACGCCTAAAATTTTTCATGAGCAATATGTTGTAATGGGCTGTATGTTTTTATGAGCAATATATTTCACTCTTATGCAAAATAGTATGAAGAATTATAAGTAATTTTTAAGTTAATAGATGTTTAAGTCTTATATACAATAACATCCATCTTTTTTGTAATGAATAATGTTGTTATAAATATTTTACTATATAGGCTTGCCAGGTCCCTTACAGGGTAGGCAGACAACATCGAATGCCAACTATCTCTATTCTTATAAATATGACGGGTTTCTTTTACATTTAATACTTATATTATGATAATAATTATGTAAAAAGTGGATCTAGTGCTGTATTATGTTGAAAAATCTTAATATACTATATTTCGAGGCCGGAATTGAGTAAGGAGTTATGATAATAGGCTGCAATATAGAAATAAGAATTTAGTTCATTTTGTCTATGTACGTACCCCTTGAACATCTCCATAATCTGTCTATTTTCATTTTAAGATGTATTTCGAGCGACTTTAAAACGAAAAATCACGTACACGGACATAATATCTTCATTTATATTATAACAATAAAAATGCCTAAATTCTCGTTTTATCTTCATCTACTCATGTCTTAAATTATACAAAATAAAAAAAAATTATAAGTTTGTTAACTTAATTTTTTTTAAATTCTACAGTAAGCTAGCGTTTGGCCGCGATGCGTCCTAAGATGGAGCACGGATATCTAGAAAAAGCCTATTCGTTCTTGCTTTCAAGAGTCTTGGAATATTTGTAAAATTAAAATAAAATTATTAACTTGCAGATGTCTCGTCACGTAGCAGTATCTAGCAGAGATCGCCTCGTCACTATCACTGATCCTACCGATGTTTTGGAGGTCATAAGAGAAGAACAATGTTCTCCAGTTACATCTTCTAGTAAACTCCAGTCTGAGTCTGAAACATCAGCAACCCACGGTCCCAATAACAAAGTAGATACACAAGTACTCACCGAACCGAAACATAGCCACAGAGATCACATAGTGTGTCCGTGTAAAAATGACGAAATAGACAAACAGAAAAAGAGAGTCGAGGATCTGGAGCGGAAGCTTGAAGAAAAAGAAGACCAGTTAAGAGAAGAATTTCAACTGAACCTCGAAAAGGAGATAAAAATATTGAAGGACAGATTCGACTTTATTTTGCAGTGAGTAGTTTGAGTTCTATTAAACTTTGATGTCAAAAGATAAAAGCCTTATAATTTAAAACGAAGAACATTTAAAATTGATTGTGTAAAGAGTAACCTTTCATAGAACTTTTCAGTTTTATACCAATTAGTTTTCTAAACTATTTAATATATTGGTACAGGAATGAGCAAATCCGCACATCGTACCTGTTGAGAGAAGCGCACAGAGAAAGGCGGGAGAAGATTTCAGCGTTACAAAGACAATTGGAGTGCAAGAACTTGGCGGGGCTCATGTACGTGCTCGCGTCGGAGAAACAAAAGAGCAAACTAGAGATCATGAGGGTCACTGAAGGTACTCGAAACTTTTTACAGGTTCATCACCTCAACTAATATGACATAATTAAATCAAATCAATTATTTGAATATTCAGGCATAAACGATTACAAAATGTATTTATTATAGCTGTAGGCGACCTATTATGATATACAAATAATAATTTTATTGGTGGCCTAATATTAGGCGAATTAATAATTATACTTGTCATCGATAAAAAAAGTTAATAACGTAACTTCACGCCTGTACCCCCGAAGAAGTAGGTAGAGGAATGCAGAACAGTCTCACGTTTACCGGTTACGTTTACGTCCCACTATGGAATCTAAGCCTATTGCCATGCATCGGGCACATATCCAGACTCCGAACCACTACTAGAAAATCGAAATTAGAAAATTTTGTGTATTCGACCCGGGAATCAAACCCGGGACCTCCCATCGGCTGTCGCACTATCAACCAACACGACCAACTTGGCAGCCTAAAAAAGTTAATAAAATAATGGAAAATTTGTACTCAGAAAATTGTAATATGTAGTAAGATCGTTTAAAATATCTTGCTAATGCTTGCAGAATACACAAACTACATAAAGGCACTACAAAACGTGCTAGCCGACGGACAGGGCCTGATCCTTCATTTATCCAGGGGGTATAAAACAGCTGCTAGAGTGAACCATGAATGGCGACAGAAAATGCAGCGAGTTATGGCGCAGGTTTGGAATTTTTTGCCTGCGGCTTCTTACTTTAATAGATTATGGATTCTCATGAGATATAAAACTGTGCCTGGCGCTGATATAAAACAAGGTCTGCCAATCCATCCAAACCATCTGCTAATACTTGTCTGCATTTTTCTCAGTTCCAGAACTTCGTGTACCATTTCGCTGGCGGTCCTCCAGAAACAAATCAGTATTTCTTCGATATGCCAGATCTACTTAAAATTCAAGCTCCTCTTGTGGATAATCCTCAAGAGGATCCTTGTGATGTTGAGGAAGACGAGAACACAATGGACGAAGGTAATTCCTTTGCCGAAATCACGCTAACAAAACCATACCATTTTTTCTTTTTTCTACCGCTATGCGTTTTCCTTTCTGACCTAAAGTAATTTACTACACTAATGGAAACAGGTTTTGTGGAAACTATAGTACCGTAAAGTTTACTTAAAGTCCCTAAAAAAAATCACCAGGAACAAAAATATCCGATAAAATTGCCAGGTTCTTGTCATTTGCTCCTAAAAAAATTTACAGAGAAACCAAAACAAGATAAACTTTGGTGGGAGACGCTAGAGGGTGACAACCGACCGTTCGTGATGTTCGGCGACATGGCAGACTTCAAGCCCGAGCGACGAAGGGAAGTCCTCAAAAGCGTTAAGGCTGAGAAGACCGCTCCTAAAAAGTGGAAGGAATATGGTACAAAAAGATATCATCATCATCGTCATTATCAGCCTATTTCCGTCCACTGCTGGACATAGGCCTCTCCAATAGCACGCCACTGAGCTCGATCTTCAGCTCGTCGCATCCAACTGTTGCCAACAACTCCACCTACCTGGAGGCCCCGGGCGTCTTACGCTACGTTTGGCAAGACGCTGTCTCCACTCCAGAATACTTCTGCTCCAACGGATATCGGTTCTGCCACTGATGTGATTGTAATCGAAACGCGAATTTTTACTTGAAAATTATTCATGTTAGATATAAATGAAAACTAGTAACGGAAAAAATGAAAAATATTTTTTCGACTCAGAGACGGATCAGATGGCAGTATGGATACAAATCAGAATCAGATGATATAAGGTATCCCCAGATAGGTATGTGTGAATGATTGTGGTTGCATGCGTGCGTGCGTGCTTGCGTGCGTGCATATAGACGTATGTGCGTGCGTAGGTACACGTGTGTTATTTATTTATATTATAACATGTTGTTTATTTATTTAGAGCTTAATCAATTTTATCGTTGATGTACGTGTATATGAATACACCTCATATGTTACGGACGGAAATAGACACGGCTTCCTATGCCGGAAATCGACATTGTAACCGTTATACCAAACGGAGCGTCGAATTATATTTTATATATCATGTATAATCATTATTTACAATAGCTATATTAACAAAACCCACAGAGCATTACATTGCTACGAATTATTTCTGTGCAGCTTATTTCTATTCAATTTATATGCATTTCTACAATTTATTTTGTTTCTGGCTGAATAACTTTCTTAATTACAAATGAAGTTCTATTATGAAATCTTTTATGAGTATGTGTAGGTAAATACTGGTCCACAAACTTAAAGTCTCTTAGCGACCTATAGAAAGGGCTATGTTTGGATTCTCTCTGAAAGATCGAATCTAAATCGAGGTGATCCGAGAGAGAAGCAAAGCTACGGACATAGACCAAAGGATTAGCAAGCTGAAGTCCCAACGGGCAAGTCATTTCTGTCGTAGAATCAATAATAATCGGACTAAAGGTATTTTGGAGTGCAGACCACGCCTTGGGAAACATAACGTACGAAACCCTCCAATTATGTGGAGTGAAGATATACGCTAAATAACTGGCAATGACTAGATGCAAAGAACTGAAGTTCGTACTATTGTGCTTGTCTGTGTGTGTGTCCATGGATAGGTGCGTGGGCGTGTGCGTGCGTGTGAGAAGGCGTGATCGCAAAACGTTATTATTATCATCAAAGTGTAATTTTCTATACTCGTGTTACCAACCGATGCATTAATATCGAATGATGTCGGGAAGTTTGTCGTACATTAAACTTATTCTCTTAAGCAAACTAGGTGGTTTTAATCTGATGCTTACATGGAAACTCTTGGCTCCATCCCAAATACTCGGTAGTATCTTAAGCCTGATAAATTATAGTATCATTTAGGTATCGTTTGTCTCGTTAATAGAAATGGTAAGAAAACGCATTTATTAATGAACTAGCGACCCGCCCCGGCTTCGCACGGATGCAATGCTGATACTAAATACACTGCAGAAAAACTGTGAACGTGGGCACGCTGCCGCCGCGCCGTCCCGGCCGGCCAGCACCGCCGCAAGCACTACGTCCCGCAATTTTAAATCTATAATATCTTCGAAAATATTCATTTAAATCTAGTGCTGTAAAGGACCATATAGATCTATATTAA
>DWDT01000618.1:0-19720 GCA_018245595.1 Microceris scylla
CAAGAATGTAATAAATATCTTAGTTGTCTTTAGTGTCTTCATATAGAGGTGTCTACTAACAATTTGTTTAATGATTTCTGTTAATGACTAATTATTAGTATGTTATCGTTATAACGATGTATGTTTCATTATTAACCCTTCTATCGTTCTAATATTGGACAAGGATTTCCTCTCAGAATTAAAAGGGTTAAGGTCATAATCTGTCAAGTTGGCCAAGACAGGATTGACAGATTTCACGCGCGTTAAAGAATATTATAGAGCAATCTATGTGCAGGTTTTCCTTTCCGTTCAAAGATGTTTTCCTTTCCGTTAGAACAAGTGTTATTCAATCTAAAAATGTACATTTTAGTAAAGAGCTACACACCAGGATTTTAACCTAAGCACCCAGGAATGAGAGCCAATTTACCACTGCTAATTTGGTTATTGTTTTGCTTTCAAACAATGTTAACGAAGATCATATTAATCCCTACAGTGCCCTTCGATGTCCTTCGCTAGAGATTTACTCGTAACTATGGCATGTACCCAAATGAGGGATGGATTGATCTCCACTGTCTGCTCAGTTAAAGCCCAGCTTATCGAGGTCGTTTTTAGTGTAGGATAACATCTGAAACGTTTCATCAATGTCTCACGTAAGACGCTTAAACTGTTCACATTAGGGTTGGCGATGTAAGGTAATTTTAAAAATACCAACACATTTTAATTGAATTATATTTACCTACGCTTATGTTATTTAATATTATCTATTTTAATTCAATGATTTTAATAATAAAAAAGCGTTAATTTTTTTTTAAATAAAGAAAATTTCTTGTGGAAATTACACATATTGTTATCGGACTTTAAAGCTTTTTAATCTGTGCCGCTGTTACAAGCAGACAGCTGATAAAACAAAATATGTATAGTTTATTGAAGTACCACTTTATTTAAATACAATTTCAATGCAATAATATAATAGATTTTACGGTCGTTTGTTTTTAACGAACACCATAATGTCACGAGCGGAGGTAATATTATTTCAGGAGCATCTAACAAATCTATATAAAACTCGTTTAAAAACTAGCTATCGCCGAAGAAAAAAAAATCGACCCGTTATAATTCCACTGTAGGAATATGGGTCCTTCTCTCATATTGACAGGGTTAAGGCCATAGTCTGCCACGCGGGCCAAGTGCGGGTTGGCAGACTTCACACGCCTTAGAATATTTTTTTTTATTTTTTATTTTATTTCTAAGTCTATAATTGCCAACCCTATTAAAATTCAGAAGTGACGATCTCATATATCGGTAAGTAATCGACCTAAGGAAGGAAGTGATGACTATTACGATAAAAGCACCTGGGCATACGGAATGATCCCTTTTCCTGAACATTTTAACATAATAGGCTGCGCAACTGATCCGGTTGTGTGTTGATCCAATCCAAAATATATTGAATAAGGTCCTATCCAGCTCTTATGCAGACTATGTCGACTACCTGTTTCTACCCGATACTAGATGTGGGTATAGATTATAGAGAATACCGTTTTATCTGAGCAGAATTCTCATTTGCGACGTATAGAAGACTATTCTATGACATATAACTATTATAATAAACGTAGAATAATTATGATTTCAAACTTTCTGAACTGTTCTCTGAAACTACACTACTAAACTAAACTACTACACTCTAGTCGCAAATGAGCGATATGACTTATGAGTAGATTTTCTGGTCTTAACTTTAGAATGTTGCCATAACAAAATCTAACTGACCCATATAAAATTTTCCCCGTAACTAAATTCTAGCATGTTCCTGTGGCAACCCGCAACGGTGCGGTGCTAGGGATAATTAGTTTACGAACTTTCACTATCAAAACTAGCTCTCAGCACTGCCAACGGATCTCGCCTTTGTTTACGAGTATGTCTTCGGTGTTTTTACAGTTTTATTCCGTTATACAAGTAGTTAGCTTAAGATAATTATTTTATTGTAGCGTAACAGAACGCCTGTAAACTCCGAAGGGGTAGACAGAGGACAATCTTTAAATATTACTATTTCGAATATTTGATAGATTTGTTATCAATAACTGGTGAAACATGGGGTATACTACATACGAGCCACCTACGAGCACACGCTAGAAACCAGACATAGTTCAGGTCGCTGTCACCGACTACGGTGAAGAGAGCATCATACTACACTCCTCTGCCCGTCTCTTCGGAAGTTACAGGCGTGATGTTAAGTTTTGTTATCAATAACTAACAGCCGTATGATTTTTCAGATATTCGAAGCTCGCGATCTGCCCGTTAAGGACGTCTCCGGCAGCAGTGACCCCTACATCAAGGTGTTTCTGCTGCCCGACCGCAAGAAGAAGTTCCAGACGAAGGTGCATCGCAAGAACCTGAATCCCGTGTTCAATGAGACATTTTTGTTCAGGTACAACTTTGCTATTTGAAATATAAAAAAAATTTCTATGTGATAATATGTTAAAATACTGGTAGTTGCGTTGTTTATCTGTTATCGTTGTTCACTAATTTAAAAATGCGCCAATGAAATACTTGGTGCCAATTTCAAAGTTATATTATAGTGGTAGATATATGTACTTATTGAGAGGTCTTGGGTTCGGTTCCCAGGTCGGGTAATATTCGATTATTCTAACAAAAAAAATCTATCAGTGGCTTGGAGTCTGATTTACCCTGATTTATGGCATACCATGAGAGTCTACTACTCTCCTCTGCCTCTACGTCTTCTGGAATTATAGGCGTGATATTACGTTTTTCATTGCTAGTTAATGCGAATAATTTCGATCTTTTCACGGTAAATAATTTTAAGGAGGCTCGTAAAGCATGAATAGGTCAAAACGAATATAATTTATGCAATTAAATATAATTAAAAGGTTGTATACATTAATAAATAATCAATTAATAATTAATTCTGGATGACTCAGGACCGGAAGTGGCACCGATTACGGTAGGCCGATGTCCAGCAATGGACATCTAGAGGCTGACGACGATGCTGATGATACATTAATAATCACAGCGCAGTAAAAAAATTATGATTAAAATTAAAGATACTGACAAATTAACTGCTACCAATAGGTAATAATTTTGCTTTTAAAATAATATAATTATTATTGCTTTTATATAAATTGAAGGTTTGTCTTTAAATCAAGGTATATAGAAGTAATAATTTGCCTGTCCGAAAATTCAATTCCAACTCGAGACCGCCATTACTTCGATAATGTAGCCAACATTTACCAAAGGCTCGACGAGGATATCTCGATCATAAAGAATTCAAGATAAAAACTTTCCCTTTGCATTTAATTTAAAAGTCAGAAGAAGCTATTATTAGATCTTTATAGATTTTTTTTGCTTTTGTTAGCACAATACGATTATAGTCAGTTTTATTCTTAAAATTGAATGTGCTCACTTCCATGCCTCTATTGGTCATAATAGGTACGTAACATCACGCCTGTAATCCCCGAAGAGGTAGGTAGAGGATTGTAGTACACGCCTATATTTCACCAGTTACGTTTAAGTCCCACAATGGAATAGGTGGTGAGTCTATTGCCATACACCGGGCACACGTCCAGACTCCGAGTCACCACTAGAAATTCTAAATTAGAAAAATCCAATAGTAAACGACCCGGGGTTTGAACCAAGGACCGCCCGATCGGTAGTCGTACTTGCAACTACTCGACCAACGAGGCAGTCAATACATGTTAAAATTATATATGAGAACATTAATTCAAACTTTTTTTATAACAAACGCAGTATTTGTAAAATAACGGCATCGAGAAATACACGGTTGTCTCGTTCATGTTTCGGCATATTAAATATATGTTTTTTTATTTATAATTTAATCATATATCCTCTCGTCTATATTCTGCGAGGGGATGGGCAGAGAAGTATATTACTCTCTTTCGATCCACCTGTTAAATTCTACGTCCCACCAAGGTATAGGTGCTGACAGAGGTCGTAAATCATTTATAATAATTCGCTACTCATTTTGATAGATTATCTGAATAGAATATTTGAATATTCATTGAAATTCTGAATAATTATCGGAAGTGTAAACCGATAACCTTTGGCGACGGTCGACTAGTTTCAATCAATTTAATTTTAATTTTCCCCGTTATTGGGTATATTGATATTCGAATTTCATATCTTGACATTTTCGAACACGACTAAAAATTTTCATTATAAATTGGCATAAAGTCATAGTCGTCATAACAGTCACATTTTTGATACGTGAAATTTATACAACTTAAGTGTAAATCAAACCTGTTTCGAGGCACTGGCCAGATTAGTAACTTCAAAGTATATTTTTAAAACGATTTTATTGTTAAAATACGTATTCAGCGTGTTTTTAGTTTTTTGAAAATTCTCATCCATTCTATTCTTTCTCCTTTGTCTCTCTCTTTTTTTTTGCGCGCAGACAAGGTGGAAAAGGGCTACCCTCCGTGCGGGAGGGAGGTGGTGAATGCTCATGCATACTACTGCGACCGTTCGCAGTGGTTATGTGGGACTCACGGGAGAAGCCCATGCCTTACCCACTAAACACCACCTAGGAGGTTGGCTTTGACCTGAAGGGTCTCGAGGCCTTCATCGTATGCGCCCCTCTCTTGGGTGGTCGAGGGGGTGAGTTACGAATTAATTCCAACACGTAATAATAAGCTTGTTTTTTTGTTGTTTTTGACGATTACCTAAGATTATGTATTATGCTACAATATGATTATATACTTAACTCAGGTGCGTCTTTCGAGATTACTAGTTTTGGACCTGTGCGAGGTCCTTCATTATGAACTCCCTCCGATTGCAGCGAGTCGTGGCGGCGACTATTTCATCATATATACAAATACTGACGAAACGTTTAACAGTAAAGTGCTATAATGTACAAAAACTACATTTCTGCATACATTCGAATATCCGGATTTTCGATTATCCGAATGCCCAACTACAACAATTAGTCCGGTTAATCAAGTTTCCACTGTACTTGATTTAAGTCGCCACAAGTGACATACAATCTCATGTACAATTTGCTATTTTTTTCGTAAGAATCGAGTTTCAAATATCAGTAAGTACTTCTTTAGATTTCTGCAACTTACTGCATTTTGTTATCCTATTAAGCTATAGAATAGTTTATTAATAATATAAATCACATAAAGAAAGGTTAATAAAAAGCCTTTTAAACGATAATCCTCGATTGTAAGCCTCGATTGTTGAAGCCTTTTAAACGATAACCTACCACAACGAACATTCAAAGTACAGCTGTCGGAAATTAAAATTCTATAATACTGCCTTTTGAGTATTTTACTCTATATCTCGAAAAGTAAAATTTGATTTTAAAAGAGACAAATTAGTAAGTACATATATGACTTTAAAAATTTAAAATGAAAGAGTCTTTATGTTCAATTTAAAAGTGCAATACTTTTAATTTATATACAGTTTGAAGAAGAAAAAAGGAAATAACAGGACATGATACCGTAAAGTTAAAAAAATTCGCGAAAAAGACGAAACTGTTGGAAAGATTCAAATATGTAATGCAAACTATTGATTTAGGTAAGTTTTCTTTGCCGAATCATACAAGTATGTATGGATGATTTTTTAAATTTTTTTAAAATTACATACCTACATAGAAACGAATTTTGTGGGTGAATTATAATGCAGTATGGACTTCGTACATTTTGAGAGCCCCAAAGGAGTTACCCAATGAACGAGTCCTTCCAAATTTAAGCAGTGCCATCAATCACTCTATTGATTGGGGTCGTTCAAAAGTTAAATCGGGATTTGGGGATTTAAGAGTAGGTACTACATAATTTCACCGGGACTTCGAACGAAAAAAAATGTTAAGTAGAATTTTCATTAATTCTTAACTCGTCTTGTACCTATTTTAAATGTATCGGCCGGTCCACCGTAAGGCCATTTTCATGTTCCCAAAGGAGTTATTGGAAATATACGATCGGTCTGATGAGAACACTCGCAACTATTATTATTATATCATCCCGCCAGTAACATATCCAGCTCCTTTAATACAATTCGATGTTGATACATACATTAAAATATTGGGTATGAAAAAACAAAAATTATACGAATCACATACTTTGTTTTCAGTGAAATTTCGACATTGATTGTTTTTTTAATTTGGAAGTAGAACTACGAATATATTGTCTTTGTAAAATACTATTTTCATAAACTAATAATTGATCGGATTACTTCTTATTTAAAAGTATAGATTTAAGTCTTATTATATTTCTTAATTATTAAGGCCATGGCGCGATACGAAATAAGTCTGAAAAACGATCTGAAATTCTGAGGATTTGTGCGGTTGTACACGTACAAGGTATAGAGGTATGTCTAGATTTTTAGCTAAGTGGTACCGTTATGCCTCTTATGCGGCTCAAATTTTAATTGGAACCCATTTTTGAGAGATCAATGTCTGGGTTGGGGCATATCTGTGAGGGTATTTGGGAATAAACTCGTATTTTCGTCGTGTATTTGCGCTTTTCATGCACTTTTGAACAATTAACAGCAGTACTGAAATAGAATATCATCCAAAATTTGGATCCAGTTTCTACTTGAAAAAATGTGTTTTTTTATTATTTCTCGACTAATGTAAGCACTCACCGTTTTGTATATATATTATCATTGTTTTATCATGCTAGATCCTGAACGGTATTTACAGATATTTTATCGCACAAAACAATATCTTAATTATTATTATCTAACATTAGACTTTTACTATACTATAGTAAAAAATCGAGGACGAACTTGCCTTTATTAATGTTTTTGTACATATTAAACACTATATCCCAAATTGTGTAAGAACTAAACTGCTAATTTTCAAAGCCGTTCAATTATGTAAATTGATTCAGCGGAATTCGTTTCAGTAGTAGCACTATGTAACTGTATCGCAACTAGGTAAGGGGGACTTCGCCGGGGGCTACCGGGGCTTTGCCGTGGCGTTGTGGATATGAATATGGAACTCTGGTTGTCGCTCGGAGCCTTAATATGCATGAACTGCTAACTTATTAATTCAACACAACTATAGCAGGCATGGGAATACGGCCGCCGATATCCGCGCTCGATTCACTTTAACAGTTGCCTATCGACAGCACAGTCTATCGAACAAAGGTTCACTTCATCAATTTGCGATGAAAACCTTTGCAGCGTCATAGATATCACCGGGTGCTGGCGGATCCAAAAAAGGAACGTTTCACCATTTTTTCAGATCTCGATGCTTGAAACAATATCGCTGTTTGCTTTTTCCGTCTCTACGTGCAGTTTTTGTAGTCATTCAACCTTTATATGACTAAAAAATTGAACTGCGAAATCACTCCTACCTTTTTTGTAAGGTTTGCGATATTTGGCACTCGGTGCTCTATGCCTACCCCGTAACGCACCTGACGTAACGATATGAAAAAAATAATACCTTTTAACTTTTACCGCAGATTATACCTATATGGCAGTACAATCGTAGTTATTTATGTCGAAGCACATTTTACATTACAATTCGCACACGTGTTAAAAGGCTCGGACGAAGCGAACATTTAAATTTAAGGCATGTTTAATTAACATTAACACCATCTGAACTGTTAAAATTAGAAACATGAAATTTCGGCAGTAGCTTTTAATTATCTGGAAAGCCTGTTTAAAAAAGGAGTTCCATAAATTGGGCGTTAAATGTCTGCGGCCTGCAAAATGGTTAATATTATGAAATATTATCTTAACACAACATTATTGTAAACTTTTTATACGGGTCATATATAAATGAAAGTATATAAGTATTTTTCAACATGCAGCAATGAAAGAAGTTAATACACTAAGTGTAAATTTTATAGCTACTCAACCCGAAGTAACAATTACAGGTGCCGTATTGATAAATATTAAAAGTATCGACATAGTATATGGTCGCAATACTTGTGTTTATGGGGAAGTGATAGAAGGGGCGTTCGACTATATTTTTTTGGCTATAACAATCGCTAAGATCTGTCACCGGCGGGAGGTACCGCAAAGTTTAAATGAAATCTCGGGGCCATGTCTTCGTAATTACAAACAACTCGGCGTCGTGAGGTCGACGTCGACGCCGTCAACCGTGTAATGGACTTTTCAAGTATTCGTAACGTGAAAACTTTCACTTCAAGCGACTTAAACGCTCCCGACAATGTGCTTAACGATGTTTTTAACTACTTCACTTCATTTCTCGACTATTGCAGGTTGGATTAATTATTCAGCTGTCACTTTGAGGCGTGGGCCGCGGTATGCTCGGAAAATCACCGTTTTGATCTGACGACAATAAAAAGTGTGCAAGTTCATGTTGTATGAAAGTGTTTTGCTTATTTTGTTTTACAAAATGCCATATAAATATTGCATGACCATGGATGTATATAAAGTCATTTATGGCTCTAATTTTTGTTGTTGATATAATCACGTATACATAAGTGATTAATTACTCATTCGTGTGACTCAGTAATTGAACAACAATATTACTTAGAAACTTTTGGAAATTGTAATGTAAAGCGTATGAAATTTTCCAAATAAACGTGCGAATCAGCACACAAACGACATTATTATAATAATGATACTATACATATAAAACCATAAAGTCATATCCTAATAGTCTTTTCTGATTATTTTAATTTTCTATTTCTCCTCGGCAACCTTGAATATTTGAAAGTTCGAGCCGCCAGTATGTACTTAATTTAATTGTTCAAATTAGTTTTCTTCACAACTTACATTAAAAACTTTTCTATGTTAAGCATTTTACTGCCATATTTCTTATCATTAATATTAGCGTCTAACTTTGTTATAAATTATCCTAAAATGAAAAAAGCTGCAAAAAGCAATTTAACTGCCGATGTTTGAAAATACGGGTATGAATAGGGTAATACATATACTTAGATACAATGTATGATTTATTATAATTTTATAGCTTACAACATGTAAGTAAAGTTTAAGTAAGTGACTACATTCACTTGTTATTTTTGATTATTAAAATAATAGTGATGTTTCAACATTTTCCCCTGTTGACAGGGTTTGCGAAAATTTCTTTTTAAAATCTTTCCTTCAGTGGCAGCAGGCCAAATATTTCGCGGTAAGACCAAAGAAGGTGGGCCGTGTCTATGAAAAACTTGTAAGTCATTCACCTCGTGTCGAGGATAGAAATAATATTTCTTAATTAAAACCATAGGGCGGAGGTTTTTAATGAGTCGTTCCTGGTTGTCTCTTTGTCGAGTCATTGTGGGGAGAGTGCGTTTTATCGTTTCCTCTGTTATTAAGAGGGGTGTTCAAAGGAATGTACAATTGCAATGATAACGAAATAAGAGGGATTGAAGGAGCTTTGTGCAATCAGCCCGATTTATTCCCGGACCAGAGCTGTTCTTGACCGAGGGTAGTTGAAATAACGGAATTAGTCGTGAATTATAAAAAATATAGGGCTGTCTTAGGTAATTTAAATATTCATCTTTTCATTTTTTATAAATACTCATGGAGTTGAGTATATTTAGTAGTGGCGTGCATTTAATAGTAACATTTAATAAAAGTTTAGGATAGGCTATTAAAAAACATTTAGTAAACTATATTTAAAAAATGGAACAGACGGACACAACATGGGCTTTTAGATAGTCTTCTAGTAGCAGCGGCACGGTCTTTTTCTGTTGAGAAAAACCTTTTAACGGTCATATATCATTGTACTATACTATGTTGTAAGGCATTATGTACGCAGCCAAGCTTATGATTCTTCGACGAGTGTCTGGGTCGTGATTGTAATAACTACTGTATTTTTCTGGAACAAGTGGCTGTTATTGTTATTAATACATAGAGTCAATATTTATAGCGGAATATGTAAAAACGAAAATAGGTAAGTGAAACAGATTCTCGAGAAGTGGCCGTCGAAATAATGTTAGTGAGCATAGATTTCAAATGTACCGAATAAACATAATCTCCTGGTAATTTCCTTTGTGTAGTTGTTCACAATATCAGGAAACGCTGTCATTTCGGAGCGGTTCTTTATCCTGATGTACGCCGGATGTGAGTGAAAGAGAAAGAAATTAACATAGGATTCATTTCCTCTCCATATCCGCAGCGTCTACCTTGCTTTTCTTTTTTTGTAAAAATTGAAAGCTTATCTACTACAAAGTAGAAAGTCAATATGTAGGAAATTTAAAAGATTGTGTATTTTACTAAAAACATATTTGATTTGTTTGATGGAAGCATCGCTTTCATTTTATTTTCAATAATTTTATAAGCATCCCTTTATATTTTTATTTCACTCATTTCATTAGCAGCCAAAGTACAACTTACTCACAATGTCACCTGATGGTAGGTGAGGTGCAGTCTAGGAAGTACGCATGTATAAGAAGTATCTATTATGCCTTTGAACAATTTCAATTTAAGCGAATAACGGAAAATTATGTGTAAAAAAAATTAAAAATATATGGTACTTGCTATAAGGTAGCCTATAACAATAAAACGGTCGGCGAACGAAAATTTAAATGTTAATTTGAAGTAGCCTCGGCGGGTGTAAATGTTCCACGAAATACGTATTTTCCGTGAATGTATGCCGTTTTCAGATATTCAAAATAATATATGTATCATACGCTGGTAGCTTTTCAGTGTTTCGCCTACATGTTTCTTGTTGCGTGGTAATTGAGCTATGTTAACGGTAATGAGAACCCGTTATTGGCGCTGTGAAGATAATGTAAACAGTGAATGGATTACGTACTGACGAAACATACATGTTTAAGTACAGTATGTACGTGTTAGGTAGACTGGTCGTGTACGTGTAATACAGGTTTTAAATTCTTCGTTTTAAGTTGGGTATACCGTATTGTGTTCACTTGGTGAACAAAAAGTCTTTTCAAAAACATCATCAACCCTCCTTTAGGTGTTGTACGTGGGTCTCTTCTCAGAATGAACAGGAGTAACGCGATACTGTACCACGGTGCTCAAGTAGGGGCTGGCAAGCACCGCTCTGTGAACATTGTGGAGAAGTGTTAATTAGCTTTCCACATGATTTCTTTTCACCGCTGTAGCAGGTGATGTTAATCTTAATTGTGTCTAGTATAAAAAATCTCTAGTAAATAAGTTCCTGCCAGGATAAAGTCTACAACCCCTTGAGTGGGAAGTCGAATTCTAAGCCATTAGACTGTCATTGGTCTGTTCATTAGCTTGGAATGAAATGGCCTTTTTTAAAGTACCTTAGCTGTATAAAATGGAAATAATTAGTATCAAATAAATGTTACTTATAACAAAAAGTCTATGAATAATTTTGCTTAGTAACACGAACGCGTGTTTGGAATACTCGTATTATTTATTAAAACAATGTAGTAAATATTTGTTTCATGCCTTCATACATTTTGATCACAACTGATCTATACATAACTGTTTTATTGAACGCTCAGCGACAACATAACCAATACATTGTCATTCGCGTTTTACTAGGTGTCTCATTGATTGAGCCACTTTAGTTCTATTTAATTCGTTGTCTGAGCTGGTATGTAAGCGTTTTTGACATGATTTTTTTTCGTTTCACATCCATCAGAGGAAGTGTTCGGTTACAATTAAGTTATTCTAATCAATGAATGTGCGTAGATAGAATTTAATTTCATTTTAAGATCAGATATACATATTACAAGATACGATTATGTAAGTTTTCCTTTCTTAACCAAAGCTATATTTGACACTACACCTCGTATCTATTTTCGAACAAGAAACTTGTCGCCGAAGTATGGTGACGAGTCCCAAACGCAGAAATATATAGCAAATGTGATTGTATGTATAATTCTCCCTCGACAGTGAAAGTTGTGAGGAGAATCGTAAATATATTGAGGGTGTGAAGTACACGTCATCGGGCAGGCGTGGACTAACGAAGTGGGGAGTTCGTGGTACGTGACGATAATTCGGTCCCGTGGGAGGCCTTTGTGCAATCAGTGCGGTTTCTTCGGACTCCGAATATCGGCTGTACCATTTTTTATTTCTGATAGTTACGCGACCGATTCCCCACTTTTTGCGCGTTTTTACAGTCGCTCAGTTGACAACAGTAGCGATTTATAGCTCGACTCTCTAGTGGCAATACTGACAGCTCTCTTGTTTTTCGGAAATTATGACACGAACAGAATGTTGCAGCATAGGTGCGAAATATTTGTAAATGGCTGATATTAAAACATAAATTGATTAAACAATATGTAATTATAAGCACGAATGAAGCAGACTAGGTATAATCCGCATTTTCAATTATATCGTTATCTATTATAGTGAATATAAGTAGAAATAAAGTTACCATATCTGTAGTACACAGCTGTAGTTTTTGACTGCTTGGTTTATACTACTCAATGTGATTTATTAATATTATATATTATCTTTATCAATATGTTAAATGTATAAGTATACATAGTTACATTACAGTAAAACAGCACCAATGGGAAGGCGATCGCGGCAAACTGAACCGGCTCATGCCTTTAAAGGAACAATCGACCACTATACAATTCAACACTATTAATAATGTTGTCGTCTAATGGAAATACGACTTCTAGTGGACAGTAAAAGAATAAACGCCTATAACGAACAACCACAGATTCCCAATTGGTCCTTAGGTGCGCTAATGTTGCCAGGTTAAGTATTAATTTGTGGAATTATTATATTTAATATAATTAGAGATTTATTATTATAGTTAAGTAATATAATCAATGATTTGAGCGAATTTATATTTATGGTCGTAATTTTATATAAACTGGAATTAATTTTCATATTAAATAATTTATGCTTAAGTTATATTTGGATAGCAAATAGATACTGAATTCTATCTTCTTTTGAAAGCAGTGATAGCCTAGTGGTTAAGAATTCAGCCCCTCACTCCGGGGTTGCTGGGTTCAAATCCATGGCGCGCACCTCTTTACAAAAGTGCGTGTTAAGTTTCAATATCACTTGCTAACGGTGAAGGAAAACGACGCGAGGAAACCTGCACACTTTAGAATTTAAAAAAAAAATTAACGTGTGTGAAGTCTGCCAAGCCGCACTTGGCCAGCGTGGCAGACTATGGCCGTAACCCTTTCAATATGAGAGGAGACCCATATTCCAACAGTGGAATTATAATGGGTCGATTATTATTACTTTTATCACTTAATTCGTTTTTAACACCAAATATAAGGATATCTGGTTATAGTAACTGTGCTATTATGGTAATGAAAAAAAACTGAGAAGAACCCATAAATCTTAGTCTTCGCCCTTCGGAAGAAGAGTAATCTGTGTTTAGTTCGTGTAGAATACGTCCTGAATTATTTTTAAATATCAATTATTTTCATCATGAACGAAATATCGTATCCACATTGAAACGATGTTTATTATTTTTAATCTTTTTATATTTGAAGTTATTACATATAATTTAAAATAATAGGTCTAAATTAATCTTATATAAGTACATTCTATTTATGAAATTTTGTATTTATTAATCTTTGTAGTGTTAACTTGTGAAAAAATAAATTTGGAAAGTCTTTTTATCCACTTCTAGTTTAACCCTAATATGTAACTAAAGCATATCACCATATTTTCTATATAAATAACAAACAAAAATATCCCTCTATTTTCCATATACCTGGCAACACTATTCAGGGTTGAACCAATATTTAAGTGGAACTGTATTGTCCTGCCGAGCTCTCAGTCACATCCGAGTTGGAAATAATAAGCCGTGTAATTAGGATTTATGGGCCTTTTACGATGATTAAATGGCGGGCCCGTTCATTAAAACCACAAGAGTAATGCATGACTTCGGAAATATCAGTATTACAGATGAGATTGGTAAATCGGTAATAATTCATCGTAGAGTTATATGTAGCGGCGCCCGTTGTTAAAAATTATCGGAGCACATTTTATAAAGCGTTAATTGTCATTTTTCATTATCGTAAGTAGTTCTGTAGAATTTTTGTATTATAATTGTTATTTTCGCAAGAGCGAATATTGTTTTCGGACGGAAATTTTATAAATATTTATAATAAACTATTTACTAAAATGATAAAAGACAACATCATTTTGCTCTTTTATAATACGTGTATACATGTCGTCACGCCTATTTCCCATAGGGATAGGCAGAACCTATAGTTTCATCAAAATCCAAAGATTTATGTATTATTAAATGTATTGTTAAGACTAAATTAAAAAAATAGTCAACCCAGGAATTAAAAACCATTAAGAAAACTAAATTATGCAATCTTAACTTTTAAAAATGTGTAAGAATTCGTTAAAATAAAGCCTTTTTAATGGGTAAACAAAACGATTTATTATTATAAGTACCTTGAATTAAATTTCTTCTGTTTTCCTCGATACCTTGTGATAAATCATGCTGCGAGCCAAACGTTACGGTATTCCCGCATTATAAGGGTAATTGTTTAGAAGAAATAACTATTTTCAAAGATATAGTATTTATATATAAGGTTTAAATCAAGGTGAAGCGGTGTGGCGAGACTTCTTGCTATCAATTAGACACATGAGAGATTTATATAGCAATCTATCTTGCAACGTGCACTGGCCGCGGGGGAAAATGTTTTAGGAAGTTTTATTTTCCTAATTTAAACTTTAAAGGTTTGTGAGATTAGCAATCTTTTTGAAATTTTGTAAAATTATAGCTGGCTGTACATTAGTGGCTGTGACTGCTAGGTATTTCTTTTAGCAACAGTAAAAGGTATAATAATTGGATATGTTGTTCTGGCTCCAGTGAATGGAGACATGGGTTAGGTTGTGCTTGTCTCATCGACTAGGTTTAACAACTGTTCTATCTTCCGTCATCACTTCAGGGGGAAGGAAATGTTCGAACAAAATTTTTCCCTTACATATCAGTATATCTCTTGACGTGTTCAAACCTATGCCTATTTTTCTAGAACTAATATTTTTGTCCATGGGGTGAGAATAGCGTTAACACCATGCAATATTTTCGTTACCCAACTATTGTCTTCTACAGATTGAATTGTATTGAAGAGTAGTATTATGGCAATTTCCTATAGACCAATAAAGCAATAACAGTTCGAAGTTTTATATCAACAAAAAATTGGGAAACTTAACAATGAAATTGGTCCCTTCTGGCAAATAAAGATGATAACAATATCTTATACGTGCAATGTAGAGAATATTTCGTAAAAATAAACGTGCTTCATGTTTACGGCTATACCTACTAAAATGTATAAAAAGCAAGAAATTTGTATGTGTCTATATCGTACGTTTGCATGTAGGTCTTTAAAAAAAATTAAACATTCAAATGTCATGTACTACAAACCGCAACATAATTAAAAGAGATCCTTACATCAATGTATTCGAATATTCATTTATCTTGTTACTAAAATAATTTCACATTATTTAATCGCATAATTTACATCACATAATTAAATGCTAGTCATGGTCATATGTAATAGATTTTAACTGTCTGAACGTTTGATTCGATTTTCATTTTATCCGCCATACCTTGTATCGTATCTTTTTATTATGCAATATAATTTTCCCGTTTGAAAACACAACATTCCCACGTTTACTGAATATCCTTCAGTAAACTTCGAAGCGTATTCACTTAGCTACCTAAAATTACCGAAATAAAACTTAGCTGATATGTAATTCCAAGAATAGGCGGTATCTAGGTAAAGGTTGTATTTCTAAATTTTAGACTACAGTTTCTTTCATTGAGTGAGATTGTTTTCAATCGCAAAGCTATAGCTATTTAATATTTTTTATTCATTGCATACAACTAGGTATGTAAGCGCAATTCTTCACAGAAAATGTGTCTTTATACGTCAAATGTCACTTGCTTAATATCAGTCAAGGAAAGATGAGTTATATATCATGTTCCCCGAGGCTTGTGAATTCTCCCAACCCGCTTTGGCCAGAGTAGCAGACTACGGCTTTAACCTTTCTTATTCTGAGAGGAGATCCGTGGCCAGCAATGCCCAGCAGTGGTCGTGGCAATGGGTAGACAAAACCGGTGCTTATATTGAAGATAAATTGTATAGTCCGTACCTACTATTAATAACTTAGTATTCGTGCATTAATCTTTTACAATACCACCTACATTTGAGATCTGTAACATTTTATTGAGGCAAATTCACGGGAGGCACTTCCGAAGTACCAGTTTAACGATCGCCCTGATTTATGGTTTGTCGTCGGCTGTCGTTCTTTCGGAAAATGTTTTGCTTGAAGCACAATGATTGTTGAATGGCAATATTTGAACAAATGATGTTTTAAAATATTCTGATGTAATACAAAAATATGCAATTATAATAATGACTGCCTTGTTTGTCGAGTACCTACTTCCTGATCGATAGATCCTTCGAAGCTTGGATTTGTACGGCACACCTAATATTCCATGGTGGAATATATTTTTATATACATATAACATTACTAGTGAGACATAGGGGTCTACTACATTCTTCTGTCTATCCCTTCGGACAAATACACGTGTAATGTTATGTTGAAACGTAGTTGTTTAGTGACGCTCAACAAGGAACAGAGAATTTGTAATAAGCTTTGCTTCTCATAACTAACAATACGTTTGCAATGAAGCAATTGTTTAGAATTGATATTGTCTTTACTTCATAATAATTTTGATGATTAAATACATAATGAAATGTATGACGGATTCATATCAGCCGTGTTCGCTGAAATTACTTCTTGAATGAAACGTTCCCAGGGCCAAAATACCTGCGGAAAATGAACACGGCGTAGACATATTGTCCTGAATATTTTAGTAAAGACGTCCTTTATTCGGCGCGAGCAAATCTTTGAATTATAAAGGGAAGAGAAGAGGACACATTCGGCGGACGGCGCCATCTGGCGCACCAAGTAAACAACTACATACATATATTAACTTGAGAGCCGCTGTTTCGTTTGCTTGCCCAAGTTATTACTGTTTATTGTTGAAATATAACTTAGTGCTCATATGTGCTGCCACTAAAATGTAGGACACTTGTATAGAATTTAGGAAAGTTGTGTCTTGACTCATTATTTTTGTAAGATTAAAATTACAGTCTTTTTTAGTTTAAGCTGACCCAGTTTGTAATTCAATAGGGACTATATAAAAGAGTTGTGGAACTTCACGTGACCTAAAAACGTTTACATAATTGTTTTCAACTGTTATTGCACTATTGGTGTATTTGGTGCTGGTAAGTAAATAAAATTTGAATTTTATTTATTCCATATATATCATTATTAATATATTATGAAAACCAACTTACTTCACCTCAGTAAGTTTGAACGAAAATTAAATCAGCTTAGCCAAAAATTTTATCGTTTCAGTTAACTTATTACAACAATTTTTAATACACTATTAAATATGTTCAGTGCCAATCAGTTATACTTTTAATAACTTATTTGTGCTATTATTTGTATTATATTATTTAAGTTTTTTTAGGACCGGGTGTAACGACAGAATAATCCAAGTCCGGGAACAAAATTATATATGAATTGAAAAGGAATTGTTTCACTGTCAAAACCAGTAGCCCCGAACTCGTGTCCGCGTGTGCTGGCATCAGTTCACAACTGTGTTCTGTTGTTATTGGTACAATTTGCGCGGCACGCAGCGCGCGGCGGGCGCGGCGGACGCGAGCGGCAAATCTGTTGTAACACCCGCTTAACAGCCGGGCGCAGTTTTATTTTCAAGCTATGAACTGATAGATTTAACTTAGTAAATTTATGTTGTGCATGATTATTTTATAATGTTCTGTTTATTTAGTAATTATACTGTGACGCCATTGGTATAAGAATTAAGATTACGTTTAAGAATGTCAATAATTACAATCAGTCAAGATAAATCTGACTAATTTTAATGTACAAATTAAACACCTTACATTGTATGGTACACACTAACTTAAGAATAAAAATTCTGCTTAATTTTGACTTCATTTTTATATAATCGATTACGCTATAGACGCTATAGTTCACCATTATCATCATGTACCCTGTTATCATTCCGTGCTGCACGCGGGTCTAATCCTGGGATACAGAAAATAAATCAATGAAAGGAAAACACAGTCTCCCCGTTAAGACAATGTAGCCTCCCAACCGTGTACAGGAATCCTGGCTCTTCTTTCTTTCGTTTGTTTAGGTACCTACTCGTAGTTTTAGTATGTTTTTGCATTAATTTGAAAAAAAGGGACACGAAACTGCTGTGCCTAAGGCTAAAGATTATTAGCACTCGGTGCACAAAATCTATTTCGTAAGGGCCTGGCATGACGATGCCTAAATGTTGAAAGAAATAGAGACGAATCTCTTGCAACTTGCACCACAAAGCACTCTGCGCTGACTGCACTAGAGTGCGTCCACTAAAATAACATTTTACTTGAACGGACCAACTTTTTGACATCCCTGAACAATTGTAAACCAATTCTTCGACCACCGCAACACCACTACTGAATACGTAACGTAAAATGCGTTTATTCCCTACAATACAGGCGACATTTACGACTTGAAATGACTGAAAATAGTATTTGCAAATAACTTTCATCGTAGTAAAAATTGTTGACAGCTTTTAAGCAATTGCTATTTTGATGCAAAAGTGCAATAATGCAAATAACGCTAAAATATTTCGGTGATAAATTATTTGCCAGATAATGTATAATGAATCGTTGCATAGTAATAGTAAATTATTGTAGGTTTTCATGATAATGACATGTAACTAAAACAGTTTGTTTTATTACTCACTTTACATAAATATCAAGAAATAAAAATACATAATATTTCAGAAAAAAAAATCCAAATTATAATGTAATATCTGGCTATATTCTGTTGAGTTAGGAGTAACCAATGTTACGGCATACATAGCGCACCATCATCATCATCATCATCAGCCCGTCCACTTGTGGTTATTATACAAATTGGTTACTTATTCATCTAACACTTGTTACAAAAAAATTATGGGTTATTTACGAAGCTTTTAAACAATACAGAATTATTTTGCTTCCAATGAAATACTTTAGTTACATTGTGTATGTAATGTAGATTAAAATTGCTCTTTACAGGATACCATTCAAATTAATATTTTGATAGATATCAAAGATTTAAAATCCGCAGGCAGAGCAACAGATTGTTAGGCGGAAGTTCGCCGGGTCAGCTAGTATTAATATACTGTGCTATAATCTTTATTATAGCAAACTATCGCAGACGGTAGCTGCGTTATAATGCGGTTATTATTGGCATCATTACATGTCTTGCTATACCACGAGATATAAAAATATTGCAGCTATGTGTGCGTAGCGAGCGTTAGCACAGAAAATATATTGTAATATATTGCAATGTGCCTGCTAAATATATGTTATGGCTCGGTCTGTGACGACCTTTAGCCGTTGAAAGTCGCTACAACGGTTCGCTATCTTCGGATTTCTGAATGAACGAGACATAAAGCCCGCTCGAGAGGAGTTTCTACAAGCTTGAAATAGGGATTTTCTCCGGCGATATTGGTGCTTTGTAGTAAAACGTTACGTTGAGGTGAACCCATATTTTATTCATTGAAAACCATTTATGTGTGCTTAGTAAGAAAATATTCGAACTATTCTATACATATAGAAAAGATGTCCCTTTTAAATCAAAATATAACTACTGGTTAGATAAGTTTATATTTCAACATTTTAAAAATTGCTGATTGGACACGGTACGTATAACATAGCTTGTGAAAAGTTGGACTACTACCCTCCTTTGCTACCCCTTAAGGAAAGTACAGGTGCGACGTTATGGTATATTTGAACATTGCGTTATCAAAATCACAAACGGTTACAGTGTATCATAGTAAAGA